>CANNZV010004880.1:0-33950 GCA_947561585.1 Caprella mutica
GTGACTCTTTTCTCTGATAGTACATCATCACAGTGACTCTTTTCTCTGATAGTACATCATCACAGTGACTCTTTTCTCTGGTAGTACATCATCACAGTGTCTCTTTTCTCTGATAGTACATTATCACAGTGACTCTTTTCTCTGATAGTACATCATCACAGTGACTCTTTTCTCTGATAGTACATCATCACAGTGTCTCTTTTCTCTGATAGTACATTATCACAGTGACTCTTTTCTCTGATAGTACATCATCACAGTGACTCTTTTCTCTGATAGTACATCATCACAGTGACTCTTTTCTCTGATAGTACATCATCACAGTGTCTCTTTTCTCTGATAGTACATTATCACAGTGACTCTTTCCTCTGATAGTACATCATCACAGTGACTCATTCCTGTGATTTCACACCACAAGCAAGGATATAAGTTAAGTGGGAGGGGCGTATCACAGTTGACTGCATTGTGGGCGGGCCTAATCCCTAACACCTCTGCGGTTGACATCAATCAGATCATTTCACTTCATATAATGAATCTTCCCTGGAAGTACTACCTACACAGAATGTTATTTACCTACCTAACGTATTTATAATCCAAAGGAACCAATCATTGCTTGATGGGTTCATAGAAATAAAATGTACATTAATTATAATAAAAAATTATCAAATAACCGTTACCTAATTCTCCGAGTTTTAGATTTATGTAATTAACATGTAAAGTTTGGTATCCAATCAAAGTGGTTTTTGTTGCCTGCAGACAATAAGGAGAGCCTACAACTGTTAGGGATGATCTGTAGCCCTGTGTTATGAACTACTGTTCATTACCTAGTTACAAAGGACCTGCCTGGTAAAGAGAAGAAGACTTAATTAACAACCACAGTGTTAAGAGTTTGTGATCGGCACTGTTTGATCTACATATCGACAGTAGCAGTTCATGAATAAGTTAATAGGGGGTAGTAGATGGTATGATGATAATGATAGGTTGAAATAGTTGATAGTTTAGCAACTACAGAGTTTATGTTTTGGAGACAGTGTAACTTTTAATTAAAAATTACTGAATTGTAAATGTTTTGGCAAAGAAAAAGAAGTTTTGATTTTCTAGTTAAATGCAATCTTATCACTATAACTCTCGTATCATTTTCATATCTATGTAAAATTGACTATACAATATACAATTTAAAATATATATGTACAATTATAAATACAATAATATATATACAATAATATTTAGGATATATAATTATTTGACGATAAAACTAGTTTCCTTTTTATAATATAGAATTTAAATTTTAAGTAATTTACTAATTAAATAGGTACTTTTATTGATTAATTTTTCTCAGTTTCATGTTATATCATTTAAATTCCCTGACTATGGTTTATAGCCATGATACAACTTTTATTCACTCTACAGCACCATACACACCAGTTCTTAAGTCACACCTATACATCTTTAACCAACTGTACCTCTCTCTCACACATCCTCTATACAGATGTACACACACACTCACACAGCATCTCCCCATTGACTAGGTACACATCCATTCATTTCTCACACAGCCTTGCTAGGACAGAGATGTCCACAGAGATCACGCCATAGAGTCGTCTCTCGGCACAAAATTTCGAAACTTTTAGCTGTAGCTTTTACAAACTGTGTAATTTTTTTAAGTGTTAATTTTATTGTGTTAAACAGTGTTGTGTTAAAAGGGTTAATTACCAATTTTATTTATTATAGTGCAATAAATTAATAGCTTGTATTTATTATATAAAGTATATGGTTCACGTTGAACTCTATACTATTATCGCGTATATTTTATAATTAAAACAATTTGAAGTGAATATAAATATTCGAAGTTCATGATGTTGAAACACATATCATCTTCCAAAAATGAAACTATGAACACTGACAATGAAGTAAGTTATTTAATTGCCTTTTATTCATATTATTATTATACACTGAATATTAAATAATATTGCATACAAATTTCATAAATTATGGTTAAATAATATAAATTAATTAATTAATTAATTTTGCTACCACTAATTGGGTAAGTTCCGAATTATCGGTCAGTTTCACATCTTCAGTCATATAAGAAAACACGATAGAAACTCAATTATCATTGGTAACCATGATACCTGCATGTTACATGGATACCAATTAAAATTAAATAATTAAATAATTATTATGTCGTTTTTTCTTATATGACCGAAGATATGTAGAACTGACCGATAATTCGTAACTTACCCTAACTCTACGGGTTTCGAAACACATGTTTGAGTTACAATTTATAATTCGGGATATATTTGATGTGTGAATTTGATACCAAAATACTAAATTAAATCATTTATTTTGAAGCAAATAAATTTTTATGTACTTCTATCAGTATTTGATGAACAAAACCTGGGAGTGAATTTCATTTTAAATAGATTACTAATTCATGTAAATATAGTTTAATGGTTCAATATTAATTTTATTGATTGTTTTTAATGTTTTGAAGGAGTTTAAATAGCATTAATTTTTATAATTCAATATTACCAGACCTACTGAATCATTATACACAAATATAATGTAAGATGCCTTATATTATACATCATCTCCTATAATACTAAAATATAATATTTCTGTATATACTTTCAACAGTAGTCACTTTACGCAATATTAACACACTGTTCACAGTAGTCACTGTTCACAGTAGTCACTGTTCACAGTAGTCACTGTTCACAGTAGTCGCTGTTCACAGAAGTCACTGTTCACAGTAGTCACTGTTCACACTAGTCACTGTTCACACTAGTCACTGTTCACAATAGTCACTGTTCACAATAGTCACTGTTCACACTAGTCACTCTTCACAGTCACTGTTTACTTTGGGTAATTGTAACATCTCTGTTCTTTTAATTTCTTGTTGTTCAAAAAGACACAAACAGGAAGATAGAAAAAATGAAAACTTTATTGGTGGTAAAGATAGAGAAAATTTATTATCCATACTTATTCTCTATTAAATGCTATGACTATTATTATACACTATCAAACATTATTAAATAATAAAATATTATAACTATATATATATGTGAAATATGGGATATAATTATAAATGCTTTATATACTCTACACTGAATTAATATGTATTTAATTACATTACATTTATTGCACTGTGTATACTGTATATGGACTGTGTAGTATTTACCATAAATTTAATTAATGAAAAATAAATATTTACAATTATTACTAATTGGAAATAGTCATCTAATGTCGTTATTAAAACCTTTTAATATCTTTTTTTAATTGCTATTTAATTAGCAATGTGCTACACATATATTGCCCAGATACAGGAATAGTTATATCTTTTTTATGCATATTCTCTCTTTGTATATCATTTCCCATAACACTGTTAATCATATAGGTTAGTTATTATAACTAGTGGCTTTTGTTGTATCACATTTTTCGATATAGGTCACTGATAAATTTTTGATTTTAGTATAGGTCATTAATAATTTTAGATCTCATTTGCACCACTTCTTTCATATAGATCACTTATAATTGAAGGTCTTCTTTGCACTACTCTCTTCACATAGATCACTACTAACTGGTCCTTTTCCCCCATCCCCAGGTGATATCGAAGCAGTCCTCCCTAAGGGGGTGGATCGACGCTAAGGACATGGGCAACTGGTTACGACTGGTCAATGTTGCAGAGTCACCACTACAGGGAAACCTGCAACACCTCCTCTTGCAGGGACAGGTATGTCTAACATTAATAGGTAATAATACAAATATTTTATTCTTCTTATTTAGATTGGAATTTTTTTTAATCATTCAAAATAAAAGAGTAAATAATCGAGATTTATTTTAAAATACGTCAGGTGGTAGAGGAAGAATTTTAAACTTTATGTCAAATTACGGTTAAATTGTACTAATAAATTGTTATAGTATACCAAGCGAAAGACAGTGAACCCAGGCAATGGGTATTTATTCATAGGATAATAAGGGATTATCCCAGGAATAAATCTTTATTGCCTGGAATCGACAACTAAAATATCATTAAATTCAGAATACAGAAACTAAATTATAGACCTAAATTAACATTGCAGCTATGAAGTAGTGTACTGGTTATTATGTATCTTAATTGTTAATCATGCATTGATTAGCATTTTGATTACATAAATAAATCACTTTTTTGTTCGTCAATATAATCACATTTTACCTAGGGTAGGTTCTTGATTATCGGTCAGTTCAACATTTTCGGACACGTAAGAAAAAAAATATAATAATAATAATTTTACTTTTATTTTAATTGTTTAATAAAAGTTAAATTATTATTATTATATATTTGTTTTCTTACGTGTCCGAAAATGTTGAACTGACCGATAATTGAGAACCTACCCTAAGTACATCATTCCTCTGACCCCCACTTCTCCTCCCACCAGATTTTCTATGAGACTCTCAGAGATATTTCCCCCGGGGAAGAACTACTGCTCACCCGCAAGGCTCTCATAGACCTCGACACTTCCTCCATCAACAGTGGTGAGTTATATTAAATAGTTACGTAGATATTGTAGAGACAACATATTTAGTCAGAAAATATTTAAATTATAACGCGTACCTAGTCTGGTATAAGATTATACTTTACATAGATTGATTTTTAGTCGCTTTAATTGTTTTTTAATGAAATACTAAATCATGTTTGCATCACAATAGACAAAATTGAACATAAACAGTAGATCTCCTCTATAGTGGACTCCTATACAGTGAATATAGAGTCCTGAGTGAAAGAAGTACCCCGTATACTGTGCAAATTTTCTTTAGTTTGCAATAAAATAGCAATTAATTTTCTAAAATTGAGGCTATTCATGGAGGACTAAAG
Organism: Caprella mutica; assembly: GCA_947561585.1. Lineage (NCBI taxonomy): Eukaryota > Metazoa > Arthropoda > Malacostraca > Amphipoda > Caprellidae > Caprella > Caprella mutica. The sequence continues at coordinate 4,853 of CANNZV010004880.1, forward strand.
AAATTTTGTCCACTATATTGGGTAATTATCTTATTCATGACTACATTCACTATATGGGAGTCCACTATAGAGGAGCTTTACTGTATTCAGTTCAAATTTATATGAGTATTCAAAACTCCATCAAATCTTAGAAACATCTTAAACATAACAATTTTTTCTCCAATTTCCAGGTCAATCAGAGTCTACTTCAGGACAAAATAACAACAACAACACGAGTCTTGCAGAATCTCGACCTGGAGATATCTCGATAGGAGACATGGGTGCCGATAGCGGTGCTGGCGATACCGATGACGATAATGACGATACCAGTTATCAGTGTCTACAGTGCGATAAAAATTTCAGTGACTATGAAACGTAAGTACGATTTCCTGGGGATTTTTTTTTTACGTTTTTTTAGTGGAACACTTTTTTCGAGTGATTTAAAACATAGGTCCAAATAATAACTAATAACATTTTCATATTATTTTGTTCAATAGTTATATTTATTTCAATAGTTTTTTTTTAATAAAATCCAATGAATAAAATCATTATATTAAATTTTGATAGAAATTTCATATATTGAAATGATAGTGATGAAATCAGCATATATTTTCTTTCATAATCGAATAGTTTATATCATTAATTTAAACTACATTTATCAGTTGACCTAATTAATAATGTGTAACATCTTTTTTCTGGTAGATTGGATGAACATCTGGTGGGTGCACATGGATTCACCGCAGGACAATTCCCGTGTGAACATTGCCCCAGAGCTTTTTGCTGGAGACCTAACCTGATCCAGCACAATAAGATTCACGGACTCTTCAAGCGGTACCCTTGTGAAAATTGCTCAAAAGTTTTTACTGATCCAGCCATTTACCAAAAACACATTCGATCGCAGCATGTTGGTGCTCGATCTCACGCGTGTCCCGAGTGTGGTAAAACCTTTGCAACTTCATCCGGACTAAAACAGCACACACATATTCACTCTTCCGTGAAACCATTTCAATGTGAAGTCTGTTTCAAGGCCTACACTCAGTTCAGTAATCTTTGTCGCCACAAACGAATGCATTCTGGCTGCAGACTTCAAATAAAATGTGAGAAGTGTGGTCAGGCATTTTCAACCGTTACTTCCTTGGCTAAACATAAGAGATTTTGCGACACGGCACCATCTTTGTCCATAAACCACCATTCTAACCATCATATGTCAGAATATGGCAAAAACCAGACTACCAGAAACAATTTCGGCATGAATAATTTACCGTCAACACCTCCAGGTTCTTTAATGATGTATCCTCGACCTCCACCACCACCAATGCTACCTCAATCCCTTCTCAGTAATTACCCAATGTTCCTACCATCATTACCCTCCTTGGTCGGAGGTCCACAACACCCTCTTCTTCCTCCATCACTCTTGCTGCCATACAAGAAAAGAGAAGAGAATGAAGAATCTCCTATCCGAAATGATCGTGACGTTAAACCAATGTTGCCAGAACACCCAACTTCCTTAGGATTGTCATCTGATAGAGACGCATCTTCTCCTTTTGGTAAACAATTATCTACTTCCATGTTCTCCAAAACCAGTCAATCCCCTGTGAATATGAGTGAAGATTCATCCGACAATGGCAATTGCAAGAGTGACGAAGAAGATTTGGAAACTACTCCATCAAGACAGTTCACTCCATCACCAATCCCAGAGTTTACAATCAAAGCTTCTAATATCAAGAAAGAGTCAACCCCTCTCGATCTTACAACTCGGAGAGAAGATATCGAGCCACTTTCGATTAGCAGAGTCACCTCTTCATCATCGCCAGAACTCATGGAGGAAAATTTAAAAGATCAAAAGAACGAAGAATCCTCTAAATCTGAACTACGAACAAATCATCCATTTCTCAGTATCAGTGACATGCTGAAAGAATCAACTCCTAAACCGCTATCAAATGAGTCAACTCCGTTTAATAATCCTTTAGAAACTCCAACAAAGTTTCCTTTAGCTTATCCCAAACCACTGCATCCAAATTATTCTTCTATGTTTGAAGCATGTCGCAACTTAGAGAGAAACCAAGAAAGAAATTCCCTATTGCAACATAGCTCTGTTTATTCATCATTAATGCCTCAATTTTTTCCGCATTCCAACATAGGAAATTTAGGAAACATGGGTTTGAATTTCAATAGAGCATCAGGATTGGATGTTTTGAAAGCTCATATTTCAGCTTCTCGTCCTTACAGCGAATTTTCCAGACAGTATGATATGATCTCACCGCACATTTCCAAGCCAAAAGATCGGTACTCATGCAACTACTGCCACAAGGTATTTCCTAGATCTGCCAATCTCACCCGACATCTAAGAACTCACACCGGAGAACAGCCCTACAAATGCAAATTCTGTGAACGATCTTTCAGCATATCAAGCAACCTGCAGAGACATGTTCGTAACATCCATCACAAAGAGAAGCCGTACCGATGTCACCTTTGTGAAAGGTCTTTCGGACAACAGACAAACTTGGATCGACATCTAAGACATCACGAAGAAGGTGGGGCAGATGTGCCAGATTCAAGTTCGACCAGTGACACCCCAGTGAAGTACTTCAATGATGAGATTAGATCTTTTGTTGATAAAGTCACTGATCAGAGCAATGATGGAATTCATCCAGATGATGATGACGATTGCTTGATGGATGATGATGATGATAAATCATATTTGGACATGTCAGAGGACAATATACACGATGCTGATGAATTGGTACTAAAGAGACCAAAAATTGAGTAATTGTAAGTAATTTTAGAGTGTTTAATTTATTAATAGGTGTGTTTAAATTGTACAATTTTGATAAAAATTACTGTATTGGGATATCATAAAATGAAGAGATTATTGATTTCTCATTAGAAGCTCAAATTTTCAGTAACGACAGTTTCTTTTTCTCGTGATGAGCTTTTTGTAAGTCAACACTTCTATAATTTTGGCATCAAAATTAAAATAAACTCCATCGGTTTGTTAAGAAAGCTGCCAAATAATAACAATAGTTTTACAGTGACCATATCGTTAATGAATCTATATATTACTAACCAAGTCATATACCTATTGTTATCGGAAACTTTAATTTAGTTGTTACTTATGATCTGCAAGCTTATTTATCACATCATTTTCTTACTCTAATGCCAAATATTATTCACGATTGTATAATTTATATCTATAGTATAATCAATATATGATAATTTGTTGTTAATTATTACATACAGCTATATTCCAAATCTCTAGTTTGGTTACCGTGTAAGTTTTTTAAGTACACGAGGGCATCAGATGAATTTTCTTTCTGATTTTATAGGATCTCAACCATAAAAAAAATCAAAACTATTATACCAAAGATAGCGTGAAGCTATACTTCCAAATAAAATTATTAATCTGCCTTTTCAATGTCACAAATGATTCTTTTAATTTGCACGGACATTTTTGTGCACATAGTTGAAATATAAAATAAAAACTAACGGCCAGTTAAACCAAAAGAATCGATTGATTGAAAAAAATTCAGTTTTCCAAATGTGATAGTGAAATAATTGAAATTTCTGTGGACGAATTTTCCGTGGAGGAATTTTCCGTCGAGGAATTTTCCGGTGACGAAAATAATTAGGTATAGATTAATGAATCTATGAATTATTCACCTAATGCCCTCTATAATTATTCTGAATAAGTTGAAATAACAAATGTAACATAACCTGTGAATTGTACAGTATTACTAATTGTATTGAAAGTAGAGCAAGAGTGTGTTCAAACATTTAGATGTTAGAGAATAGGTTTTTCGAAAATAGATTTAGCATATATAGATCTTATACACATGTTATACATATCGTATCAATGATAAACAATTAATGTTCACCTATTATTTAATAATTTATGTATTTTAAAAGCAATAAATAAAAGAAAACCTATCAATAATTAAAAAAAAATTATAAACTGAAGCTGAAAATTTATTTCGTAAAAATACCAAACTTACTTTTTAACTTCACTTATGTTGTTTATTAAAATGTAATAAATAATTATGTAAATATATATGTTTTCTCAGAGAGCTGACTGATGTGTAATATATAAACATATTAACGTGTGAAAAGTGTGATTTCAATTGCCTGTGTTAACGTTTTTAGAAAACTAAATATAAACCACTGACAGAATCAAAGTGTACAATAAAGAATGTAAATGTAATAAATGCAATGATGTCGAGAATAGATCATTATCCTATTAGATTTAGTAAGAAATAAGAATTTAAATATTCATATAAAAATAATACAATTAATTTCAATATACAATTTCTGTTAGGAAAAGTGAGTAGGTGCAGTAGAAAATGCACTTAGAAGTTTAACGAATATTAGTGACATATCTAATCTTTTCTAGATTATTTAATCATTAATTAGCAAAAGAAATACTATTTTTTTAATATCCATGTCATAGAATATAGGATTTAAAATCAGCAAGTCTATATAGGAAATAATTCGATGAATTACACTACATGGAACTCTATCAAATGTTCAGTACCTAAATCTTCATGACCACATTAACCAACCATGTCACTTTAAACCACTGCATCTCTACAAATAAAGCATAAATTATACCCAGCACAGATGAAAGGCACCGCTAGACTCAACTACAGTAAACCTATCTTACAGGAAATAAAGTCTGTATAGCTAAAACAACCTGGCGTGAATGTGGTAAACCAATCAACGACCGGTACTTCACAGCACGTATGACGTACCATCTCCCAAACTCAATCAGAGTTCGCGTTCACATAAGCTGATGATTATAAACTAGTTAGAAGTAGTTAGGTAAGTTCATTTATCTGTGACAGAGCATATCTAGCTAGCTAAACTGTGTCACCGAGTATATCTATTGTGAGGGGGTCTGTACGTGCGTGGGGCAAGCTACACCTCGTTTAGGCGTGACCACAGATTATTTATTTACGATTGGTGTCACGTTTGGAGGAACTCTGTAGCTCCTTCTTCAATGGATTGTCTTCAGATGGTGTGAATTAATTTGCCGGTGTGTCGCGCTTTGTTCTCTGACGCACTGTTAACATCAGGAGAATGTTCTACCTATAAATGAACCTGCACCTGTTAGAAGATGTGAACTTAGAAGATGTGAACTTAGAAGATATGAACTTAGAAGATGTGAACTTAGAAGATATGAACTTAGAAGATATGAACTTAGAAGATATGAACTTAGAAGATATGAACTTAGAAGAAATGAACTTAGAAGATATGAACTTAGAAGATATGAACTTAGAAGATATGAACTTAGAAGATATGAACTTAGAAGATATGAACTTAGAAGAAATGAACTTAGAAGATATGAACTTAGAAGATATGAACTTAGAAGATATGAACTTAGAAGATATGAACTTAGAAGATATGAACTTAGAAGATATGAACTTAGAAGGAATGAACTTAGAAGAAATGAACTTAGAAGAAATGAATTTAGAAGAAATGAACTTAGAAGGAATGAACTTAGAAGATATGAACTTAGAAGAAATGAACTTAGAAGGAATGAACTTAGAAGGAATGAACTTAGAAGGAATGAACTTAGAAGATATGAACTTAGAAGGAATGAACTTAGAAGGAATGAACTTAGAAGGAATGAACTTAGAAGAAATGAACTTAGAAGGAATGAACTTAGAAGGAATGAACTTAGAAGGAATGAACTTAGAAGATATGAACTTAGAAGAAATGAACTTAGAAGATATGAGCTTAGAAGATATGAATTTAGAAGACATGAACTTAGAAGAAATGAACTTAGAAGAAATGAATTTAGAAGATATGAACTTAGAAGAAATGAACTTAGAAGAAATGAATTTAGAAGGAATGAACTTAGAAGGAATGAACTTAGAAGAAATGAACTTAGAAGAAATGAACTTAGAAGGAATGAACTTAGAAGGAATGAACTTAGAAGGAATGAACTTAGAAGAAATGAACTTAGAAGAAATGAACTTAGAAGAAATGAACTTAGAAGGAATGAACTTAGAAGATAATATGAACTTAGAAGATATGAACTTAGAAGATATGAGCTTAGAAGATATGAACTTAGAAGATATGAACTTAGAAGATATGAACTTAGAAGAAATGAACTTAAAAGAAATACGTTAAATATAGTATCGAAATATTTTAACACTAGCAGTCAATTTGACTGCTTTTTACTTCTCAAATATTTGTATCTCATAATTAGTTATTGGTAGATAGTTGAATGTTTCAAAATTCAAGAATATTCTAAAAATGATATGAGATACAATTGTTTGAAAAGTAAAAAGCAGTCAAATTGACTGTTTGGTGGTTCGTTTTAGTGATAAACAAAATATTTGGAATTTAAAAGAGACGATGTTAAAGCTATTTTAGTAATAAAAATTGAAGTTGTATTATTCAATTGAAATAAGATTCTGAATAATTATTTTAACTATTTAAATTTTATTAACTTCATTCATACGAATACCTTTACAGTGTACTCAAAAAACATCTAAACAAGTCATCTTATACTGGATGAAATAAGAGGTTTTAACCTGATTGAAATACAATGTACGACCATTAATCTAAACACCAACTATTAAACTTCTAGATTAAAACTTGCTGTTAAACGTAATATTTAACAATCTTAATAAATCATTAAAAAAAGAATACAAAGTTAGATAGAACAAACTATAACCTTAGAGCAATTATATATAACCTCTATTATTATTAATATTTATACACTATTTGAGATTAAAGTAGTGCAATAAGGACATCAACTTCGTTACTGTTGAAGTTACAAATCGATGTAATTCGAGTGACAACCTCTGTAATAACTAAAAAGAAATGATGTAGTTGAAACCATGCACTAAAAAATGAACAAAAAGATACAGCAGTACATTAATTTATCATTAAACTTCTATTTATTTCTAAGCGTGTTTACTTATAGGAGTAGCTTTATTGCATCCATGAGCATTGTCACAGTCTGGTATGATAGAGAATTTGTTCATGGAGCCACTTTTCTTTCTGACTGCTTCTTAGAAACCTTTGTATTTATATTTTCTTCTGGTATCAGCGATATGGCCTTTGGTTCCGAAGCAGATGTTAAACCCCTACTAAAAATTGTGTACCCTAGTATCTTATGAACATTACTAATCCTGTCTGAAGAGTTGGCAGGAAGTCCGACGAAGGAAAGAGTCACACCGTGTAATGGACTCACCTGCACTAGAATCACGAGTCACCGCATTGACTCACGAGTCAGTCACTGCATTGGAGTCACGAGTCAATGCAATGACTCGTGAGTCCAATGCAGTGACTCGTGAGTCCCATGCAGTGATTCGTGAGTCTCTGCATTGACTCACGAGTCAGTCACTGCATTGGAGTCACGAGTCAATGCAATGACTCGTGAGTCCAATGCAGTGACTCGTGAGTCCCATGCAGTGATTCGTGAGTCACTGCATTGACTCACGAATCACTACATCGTTCCTTTACCAAAACATTTATACGGCAGTCTCAATAGTGTCACCTCATTGTCCTATAGAGTTTTTTACAAATTTATATTTTATCTACACAAAATCAACTTAGAAATTAACATTGGATATATAATATATTTTCTATATACTGTATATAATATATATATAAAAAATAGACGCTGACATGATTTGGTTGTAGTGACGTCATAGGTGTGTTTTCTCAGTTACTCATTCTTATATTGCGTTGTGGTGACATATGGCAACAATGTCATCTTTGTATTTGAGTGATTTTCCGTTAATATTGAAATTTCAATTAAATTCATTTAAATTAATTAAATTCATTTTAATGAATTAAATTCATTTAAATTAATTAAATTCATTTAAATTAATTAAATTCATTTAAATGAATTAACTTCATTTAAATTAATTAAATCCATTTAGATTAATTAAATTCATTTAAATTAATTAAATTCATTTAAATTAATTAAATTCATTTAAATTAATTAAATTCATTTAAATGAATTAATTTCATTTAAATTAATTAAATCCATTTAGATTAATTAAATTCATTTAAATTAATTAAATTCATTTAAATTAATTAAATTCATTTAAATTAATTAAATTCATTTAAATTAATTAAATTCATTTAAATTAATTAAATCCATTTAGATTAATTAAATTCATTTAAATTAATTAAATTCATTTAAATTAATTAAATTCATTTAAATTAATTAAATTCATTTAAATGAATTAATTTCATTTAAATTAATTAAATCCATTTAGATTAATTAAATTCATTTAAATTAATTAAATTCATTTAAATTAATTAAATTCATTTAAATTAATTAAATTCATTTAAATTAATTAAATTCATTTAAATTAATTAAATTCATTTAAATTAATTAAATTCATTTAAATTAATTAAATTCATTTAAATTAATTAAATTCATTTAAATTAATTAAATTCATAAAATTAATTAGATCCATTTAAATTAATTACACTCATTTAAATTTATTTAATAATGAACATTTAAATTAACCCAATATGCCCAAAATTAATTTGATCGAGTAAGAACGAGAATTTTTAAGATATTCTTGTAATTTATAGCAAAAAAAGAATATCAAACAACAATTATCTTTCCTTTAATTAATATCAAATAAAATCACAATAGTGTCTAACTAATGTAAGAGTACACAATAATTACATACGTGCTCTAAAATATGAAAAAGTTTGTCAGGTCATAAGGAAAATATATCAATAAATCGTATAGAGGTCATCATTTGAAAGGAGTCATACATGTCACCTTAGACATACGGAGTATGAGACATTCACATGCAATGTAGAGGAAAATATAACATGCATTTCAAGCACTTGTAGGAATCTTCTAACAATCCAGACGCTACTGTCATGAAATGATGATATTTTACTATAAAATAAGATCAATGTATCCCATAATAGACAATAATAGACGATCTACCGATTATAAATTTATCCATTGGCTGCTTTAGTCGATTAACTTTACTACTCTATTATCATGTTTTAAATTTTTATCCATTTTATTTGTGTTATGCATATATGTATGGTAAATAAATAGTTTATTTGTCCCCTAAAAATTCAAGTACCTACCAATAATAAATTAGGAGATACTAATTTTTGTGCTCATTTCGCTAGTAGGCCTTCAAAAGTGCAAACACTAACTGCATCAAACACTAGTGTTGTGACAATATGCTTTTAAAAGCATAGATCCTGCAAATATTATAGACGGAGAGAATTAAACAGTTTTGAATCGCTCTAAACCAGTGGTATATAGTATTTGATATCTATTTCATTTCGTCTATGATATTCTTAAGATCTTTGATTTCGTAAGCATATCGTCACAACCCTATCAATGACGTATAATCATCCTTATGGCATCATAGTATTTTCATTCTCCAGTGAATGGTTAAGAGTGTTCTCTCTCTCTCTCGGCAGTCCGTGACGCATCACAGTGCCATTTCCGCCCCCTGGTGTCGTAGTGAAGCGTGACTCTGCATAAATTAAGAATCTGCACTCACAGGTGTGAATGAACGTCATACCTCTTACTGTAAGCGATAGTGCGGATATATTGGTCGTACTAACCGGCTGATCATACTTTCTAAGTGTCATACCTCATGTATAGTAACTATAACCGACAGCTATATTTATATTGGACATAAATACAAAACATCTTGTAATGACCACAGTGAAATATATCCTAAATAAGAAGACCTCTAACTGTAATCACAGTAAAATATTTTTATATATAAAACTTTACTATAACCGATATTATTAATTGGTGGGTAATGGCAATATACGTACAGCGCCATTTTACATTTGTATTTGTCGTAAAGTTAGGAGATGTTTGAAATATATGTCTAATTGTTTCTTAATAGAAAATCATGAATTAATTTTGAATTAAAATTTCATTAATTGTTTATTGAAAAAATTAATAATTAAAAAAAAGATTTCACATAACAAAAAAGGAGACACAAAGATAATAAATACAACACGCAAACATGTTAATCGTCAAATATCAATTGACTGTGTACTGATTGTATTAAAAAGCAGAATTTTTAATTGTGATACCGCAATATGTATATAGTAATAATTTACTACACTAATCAAAAAGAATGAAAGTGGCTGCAGTGAGCATTTATTACTGGAGGGTTAATATTAATTCTATAAACTATAAGTTACTCAACTTCACAACTCCTTGTTAACTCAGTCGGTAGAATGAGTGACTCACTGGCCTCTTTCTTGGCAAGATGTGCAGCCTATTTCTGTTAGATGGCTAAAGCTATACCAGTCGGGTGTGGATTTGATTGGGTATTTTATCTTACTTGGTGTGGTACTAAGAGAGACAGTTATGGTGGGGATATAGAGGATTAAGTGATCTTAATCACCTATCAACTACTTAATCTACCTAGAACTATCATTCTATGTGGTTTATGAATACAATCAACAGCGCATTACTCGGACACTCACAGTATTCGTAAAACTGACGTGAATGCAGCTCATGAAATTTAGAAATTATATATTGACCTATTATCACCCATGTTAACTTACTTTACGAGCTATTTAAGCGCCCGAATATTGTGATGTTCGCACTCTCCACACGAGAGAGAATAAGGTCGAGCGTTTGCCTACAAACACTGACCCTGTACCATATATACCCTGAACGTGTAATCGAGTGGTTGCTGACCAGACAGGAATCACCTAGCTGCGGATAGGTTAAGCTTGCGATTTAGAACATTGGGCCACTTGGAGGCCTGAGTGGTGTCCTTCAGACCGTGTCATGCGATTTTGTTGCTAGGTTCCTCTAGTTGCATTTTTAAATTGTCTCTTTAAGTTTTAGGACAGACCCATGTTAGATATTCTATTGATATGTTTATAGAGAAGGAGCACAGGGGGTCAGCCTAGCTGGAAAAGTTACCAATTTCTTAATAGTATCATAATATGTGGCACCATGACCGACCAATGATCTGTACGTCTGCCGGGTTTCACCTGGTGGGTGTGGCCATGAGCGGGGTTTTCATGATAACTGAATATGAGCTAGATCAGCTCGGAAGGCTACCATGTGAAACTTGTGACAAAATAATCAGTGTAACCCTAAATATCATGAATAACTACAGTGTAAGGCTTACGAACAACTAAAATATATTATCTCACAGCGTATAACTACAGGGTATTCGTCAGAACATAATTACAATGCTATAAATTCAAATGGTTATCATGCCGTGCTGCCAGCTTTGTTGTAGGACTTTTTTGCATTAATCCGACCCAAACATCGAAGATAGATAACACCTTTCCTTCAGAAGTTAGGAACCCAAAGGTGAAGGAGATTCTTGATAAATGTGTATTTTGTGTTCGGCGCAATACCAAGGACGATAAAAGATCAGCGGTTTACTTTTCACTAGAACAAACTGTTAATCGAGACGCTACTTCTCAGAAGAAGTGGATTGTTACCTTCCGAAATTTAGAACAGTCTATGCGATGGTGGTTCACGACCATGATACAAAAAGGTATGGCATCACAGAACTTCGAACCGGACAGTCTTGGGCCGAGGAAAGTCTGTGACTGTCAAGTGTCGGAAATCCAGGAAAAGGAAACACAATAAATAGTAAAGTGATCGCACTCAGTGAAAAATTTGATAAATTCTGCAACGTTTTCAAAGGGAATGTTGTGAACTCTTTTTTGAACATTGCAACAGAAAGTGTGGCTAACGGGCCTAGTACATTTCGTCCACGGACATTTTGTCCACGGTCATTTCCTCCACGGACATTTCATCCACGGGCAATTAGTCCACGAATTGTTTTATTTTGTATTTAAAAGTGTAACGGGATAAATTTCATATTATTTTTCACTATTACTATAATTGCCAGGTGTCGATAAAAAGTGAAATGTCCGTGGACAAATTGTTCGTGGACGAAATGTCCGTGCACGGTGGCTAACGTATCACAAAAAGGTTATCTATCAAGGGATTAATTTCATATGGACCAGTAGTGAGCGCATTATAAAAAGTAAACACTGAAAAATGCTTTCTGTTCTGAACTTTGCAGTTGATAACATCGAGAAAAAGCTGCAAGCCCAGTCTCTGAAAATGAAAAGAAGTCTGAAGGAAGCCTCTAGAGCTCTGTTCATCCGCCTGGTGGTTATTGTTGCAGACAAATCTACATTTATCCTTCGCCTTGGTCTGTTTTTCCTATCACCGGTATCAATCGTGCATGACACACTCTGATGGATGATACAGAAAAGAAGAGCTGCTGAAGAAACTAGTCTATCGTGGATGAAGTTATCGTGGAAATAATGAGCGTATGTATGTATGATTTTGAGCTTATCCTGCATTCTAACGAACAAATGCAGATGCATCACTTGCTACAATAATTTCTCATTCCATACTGTAAACTGTATGTTTCGGTACACGGAAGAAGAACATTTGTGTATAGATTTGTGAAACTCTATAAACGACAGTTAGAGTATACAAGTTGCAAGCCGCAGTTGACTTGTCCTAAAAAAAAACATGAAAAAAGCAAATCTTCAAGCCGAGTGGATAAAAAACTATTTACGAAAGGTGTTTTCAAAAAAGAGTATATAGGTTTCTTATGAAAGAGTGCAGACAAGAACACCACAGCAAACTTTAGGGGGGAATGACGTTGACTGCATCCTGCATTGGTGTATGCCTCAACAGATCATGATAGACAGCATGTCAATGTAATAAAACCACTCTGTAAAGTGACTACGAAAAACGGACACTTTCCATTCACGTTGCAAGTTGCTCTGGTGTTTTGATTTTAATGCTTCCAAGTGACACTGATGTCCTCGTCGCATAAATGGGTGCTCTGGGACAGCAACATTCAGATGCCTGGTCAGCATCCAAGATATTCGATGGATGGGCAACAATATTAGTTCATTGTTGTTGAACCTTTTTTATTTTAGATGGTCTGTCATATCTGATTTACTTTAGTGTTTTAAAACAAAATGCATTTGCACTTCCTGCCTTGTTATGAGTAAGAGATTATGAAGGGTTGTTAGCAAACAGGCAGAGGAGGTAAATAAAGTAACGCCTTCTTCGCAAATACTTACAGTGTGACTAACTACAGTGTGATTTTCCTGATATTGAGACACTCTATTGCTTAACCTTATCGGAAGAGAAGAATAGGATTAAATCCTTAGATTCAAATCGCATTTGTTCGATTAAAAATTATCTATTAGAAGAGGTACAAGCCCTCAACAATCATACTTTTTATGTTTAAACTTTCTCTGACAGTACATCATCACAGTGACTCTTTTCTCTGATAGTACATCATCATAGTGACTCTTTTCTCTGATAGTACATCATCACAGTGACTCTTTTCTCTGATAGTACATCATCACAGTGACTCTTTTCTCTGATAGTACACCATCATAGTGACTCTTTTCTCTGATAGTACATCATCACAGTGACTCTTTTCTCTGATAGTACATCATCACAGTGACTCTTTTCTCTGATAGTACATCATCACAGTGACTCTTTTCTCTAATAGTACATCATCACAGTGACTCTTTTCTCTGATAGTACATCATCACAGTGACTCTTTTCTCTGATAGTACATCATCACAGTGACTCTTTTCTCTGATAGTACATCATCACAGTGACTCTTTTCTCTGATAGTACATCATCACAGTGACTCTTTTCTCTGATAGTACATCATCACAGTGACTCTTTTCTCTGATAGTACACCATCACAGTGACTCTTTTCTCTGATAGTACATCATCACAGTGACTCTTTTCTCTGATAGTACATCATCACAGTGACTCTTTTCTCTGATAGTACATCATCACAGTGACTCTTTTCTCTAATAGTACATCATCACAGTGACTCTTTTCTCTGATAGTACATCATCACAGTGACTCTTTTCTCTGATAGTACATCATCACAGTGACTCTTTTCTCTGATAGTACATCATCACAGTGACTCTTTTCTCTGATAGTACACCATCACAGTGACTCTTTTCTCTGATAGTACATCATCACAGTGACTCTTTTCTCTGATAGTACATCATCACAGTGACTCTTTTCTCTGATAGTACATCATCACAGTGACTCTTTTCTCTAATAGTACATCATCACAGTGACTCTTTTCTCTGATAGTACATCATCACATTACTATTTTTGCAATAGGTTTCTTATGAGTGATCTAGTTACAATAGAGTGCACTAGTTACAATAGAGTGCACTAGTTACAATAGAGTGCACTAGTTACAATAGAGTGCACTAGTTACAATAGAGTGCACTAGTTACAATAGAGTGCACTAGTTACAATAGAGTGCACTAGTTACAATAGAGTGCACTAGTTACAATAGAGTGCACTAGTTACAATAGAGTGCACTAGTTACAATAGAGTGCACTAGTTACAATAGAGTGCACTAGTTACAATAGAGTGCACTAGTTACAATAGAGTGCACTAGTTACAATAGAGTGCACTAGTTACAATAGAGTGCACTAGTTACAATAGAGTGCACTAGTTACAATAGAGTGCACTAGTTACAATAGAGTGCACTAGTTACAATAGAGTGCACTATAGTTACAATAGAGTGCACTAGTTACAATAAAGTGCACTAGTTACAATAGAGTGCACTAGTTACAATAGAGTGCACTAGTTACAATAGAGTGCACTAGTTACAATAGAGTGCACTAGTTACAATAGAGTGCACTATAGTTGCAATAGAGTGCACTATAGTTACAATAGAGTGCACTATAGTTGCAATAGAGTGCACTATAGTTGCAATAGAGTGCTCTATAGTTGCAATAGAGTGCACCATAGTTGCAATATAGTGCACTATAGTTGCAATAGAGTGCACTATAGTTGCAATATAGTGCACTATAGTTGCAATAGAGTGCACTATAGTTACAATAGATAGAGTGCACTATAGTTGCAATAGAGTGCACTATAGTTGCAATAGAGTGCACTATAGTTACAATAGAGTGCACTATAGTTGCAATAGAGTGCACTATAGTTGCAATAGAGTGCACTATAGTTACAATAGAGTGCACTATAGTTGCAATAGAGTGCACTATAGTTGCAATAGAGTGCACTATAGTTGCAATAGAGTGCACTATAGTTACAATAGAGTGCACTATAGTTACAATAGAGTGCACTATAGTTGCAATAGAGTGCACTATAGTGCAATAGAGTGCACTAGTTACAATAGAGTGCACTATAGTTGCAATAGTGTGCACTATAGTTGCAATAGAGTGCACTATAGTTGCAATAGAGTGCACTATAGTTGCAATAGAGTGCACTATAGTTGCAATAGAGTGCACTTGTTACAATAGAGTGCACTATAGTTGCAATAGAGTGCACTATAGTTGCAATAGAGTGCACTAGTTACAATAGAGTGCACTATAGTTGCAATAGTGTGCACTATAGTTGCAATAGAGTGCACTATAGTTGCAATAGAGTGCACTATAGTTGCAATAGAGTGCACTATAGTTGCAATAGAGTGCACTATAGTTGCAATAGAGTGCACTATAGTTACAATAGAGTGCACTAGTTACAATAGAGTGCACTATAGTTGCAATAGTGTGCACTATAGTTGCAATAGAGTGCACTATAGTTGCAATAGAGTGCACTATAGTTGCAATAGAGTGCACTATAGTTGCAATAGAGTGCACTAGTTACAATAGAGTGCACTATAGTTGCAATAGAGTGCACTATAGTTGCAATAGAGTGCACTAGTTACAATAGAGTGCACTATAGTTGCAATAGTGTGCACTATAGTTGCAATAGAGTGCACTATAGTTGCAATAGAGTGCACTATAGTTGCAATAGAGTGCACTATAGTTGCAATAGAGTGCACTATAGTTGCAATAGAGTGCACTATAGTGCAATAGAGTGCACTATAGTTACAATAGAGTGCACTATAGTTGCAATAGAGTGCACTAGTTACAATAGAGTGCACTATAGTTGCAATAGAGTGCACTATAGTTGCAATAGAGTGCACTAGTTACAATAGAGTGCACTATAGTTACAATAGAGTGCACTATAGTTGCAATAGAGTGCACTATAGTTGCAATAGAGTGCACTATAGTTGCAATAGAGTGCACTATAGTTGCAATAGAGTGCACTATAGTTACAATAGAGTGCACTATAGTTGCAATAGAGTGCACTATAGTGCAATAGAGTGCACTAGTTACAATAGAGTGCACTATAGTTGCAATAGTGTGCACTATAGTTGCAATAGAGTGCACTAGTTACAATAGAGTGCACTATAGTTGCAATAGAGTGCACTATAGTTGCAATAGAGTGCACTATAGTTGCAATAGAGTGCACTATAGTTGCAATAGAGTGCACTATAGTTGCAATAGAGTGCACTATAGTTGCAATAGAGTGCACTATAGTTGCAATAGAGTGCACTATAGTTGCAATAGAGTGCACTAGTTACAATAGAGTGCACTATAGTTGCAATAGAGTGCACTATAGTTGCAATAGAGTGCACTAGTTACAATAGAGTGCACTATAGTTGCAATAGTGTGCACTATAGTTGCAATAGAGTGCACTATAGTTGCAATAGAGTGCACTATAGTTGCAATAGAGTGCACTATAGTTGCAATAGTGTGCACTATAGTTGCAATAGAGTGCACTAACAGGTGCGTCTGTGCTATTTAGCTGGCTGCAACCTAACTTATCAATCATAAGAACCGGTCTCTGATACGCATCTAAAACATTATCTTGTAAAACGACTCCGCCCTTCAAATTCTTAGAGAACTTATGTGAACTGAGGAATTCATGCGCAATACAAATGCTCTTAGAGTATAACCTACCATGTCCTGAGGACAGGGCAAGGTTCTAGTAATTGAACAGCGAGTAACCTTTGACCCTCTAAAAAATAGTCAATTTACCTGCTATGTTAATTGTGAAACCATTCTATAACTCGGATATTACCTCAACTGTCCCATCGTTTTTTCTTCGATTATCTAAAGATTTTATGTAGTTAAATATATTTGAATGAGAAGACATTATCTGTACTGTAAATATTTACAAAAAGCGGTGTTCTTTCTATGGTGCTTGACTTGGTGATTAGCAACTCCGTGATTGATGAACGAGGAAAAAGAGGCTAGAAATGATCCCTGTGCTTTAGATCGCAAAAAATATCTGCATCATTTTGCTTGATAACAGTAATCATTAAGCAGTTATTCACTGGTGCTTTTTCTAGAGTGAACAACCTGTTCTTTAGTACAGGTAAGGTTAAGTTACGAATTATCGATTGGTTTCACATCTTCGCGGACATATAAGAAAAAACGATCTAATAATATTAATTTGATTTGTATTACATCATTTTGTCTCATATGACCGAAGATATGAAACCGACCGATGATTCCGAACTTTTCCTACACAAATTCTCTAAAAAATTAGCAGTGCAATCTATTTATCAGCGTGTAAAAAATATTGCAAAGTGAAAATGTTCTCTAGAAGTGAATAACTTGATAGTAACCTTGTGAAGTTATTTATTCATTTTAGCAGAGTTCTTAGCTGCCTGAGCTGTGTCTTTTCTATCACTGGTAACTAGTTCGCACTGTACGTTCATTCATAGCGCAGTGAAGGGCTAATTGCAAGGCTTCGTACAATCAATATATTAGCTAACTAACGCCTCTGACCATTCTACCGGTGGGGTATGTACTATGTTAGCAAACAGTTCCACATTTTCGATCATTTAAGGAGAAATTATCTAATTTAACTCGTATCTTAATTCATAAAATACAACTACCATGACGATGTCAGTTGAATCTTTGCCATTCGCATGCATGAATATATTAGCAATTAATACACATTTATAAGCCTCTCCTTATATATTTTAAATGAGAGTATTTAGGTTTATTCTGATTGAAAGTAAATTATTAATAGTTATTAATTCCAGTCATTTAATTCACATGTGCAATTGTGTGCTGTATGACATATATTCACTTTATTTACTGTTTCGTTATTCATGTTCTAATCAGTAATGACTGTTACTCCTCAACATACTTAATTCTTAAAGAAAACTGTTCACTAAATTAATATAAACTTGAATGAAAGATTGATGCCCTGATTCTAGGGTAATTAATTGTTAACACATATGGGAAATTTCATATAAAGCCAACATTGCACCAGGAAAACCTAAATTATCAAACTGCTTAATTTTCAGGATACTGTTTATAAAGTACTCCACCTTAATATTCACAAGCTCCTATTAGAGATGGTTATTAGAGGAAATGAAACAAAACAAACCTTAGTACTTATTATAATGTTACTATGTTAAAAGTCACCGTAGAATCAGGGTATCAATATCTCGCTAACGAAGCATTAAGGACATTTTGTTATTTCTGAAGTATTTCTTATTTGGGTTTTTACGTAAGCTGTCTAATCTGATATGTAAAGTCCTGCATACCATTGTAGTTGTTTATCATTATAAATATGAAAGATAATTTCGCTAACAAAATCAAATTCTTGTGAAGAATATACTTAAAAAACAAAATAACTACAATCAGGTGAAGTCTATAGAGCTTAGTTCTAGTCAAGAGTTAACACATCATTATGTTTTACAACTTAATATTTTAACAAAAAATGCTGCCCTTCCAATAATTGAATCGTTATTTTATATAATAAATATTTAATTATAGCTAAATCTTCAATTCTAAACGTAAAAACTTTATATCAATTTCAATCTCTTAATATTTCATCTTTTTTTAAATATACTTTTCATTTTCAGAAGAGAGTTCATCAAAAATGAGTTTTTAATTGAATGAATAATTTAAATAGCAACAGAAATATTCGCAGAACACCTTTAAAATTATCAAAAATAGTAAAAGTCATGAATACCAATTATTCCACTAGGAATGAACTCTAGTGAATATCTATCGAAACTGAAAAGAGTAAATAATATCGAAAAAGATGACCAATGAGTCCACCACGTCTGTGTATAATATCGGTTTATCTCTCCTCCATTATTTAATTAAATAAACTGAAAAGATAATATAATTAATTTGAATCACAGGTAAGTTTCAATGTGTTATGAAATAAAATAATTATTACATAAAAAGGAAAACAACACCTCTTCTTAAAACTAGGTGCTATCTCTTTAAAAACAATCAAATAGTTAATGGAACAATATATTAATCTAATCCATTATAAATCCAATAAAACTGTAGAAACTTCACAGTTCCATTATAATCACACTCAGATATTTTGATGTTGGGAAATTAATACATCTTTGATGTAAATGTTAAAGTTTTTAATTTACATCTAATTGGTAATTACATAAAACAAAGTAACATTATGAATACAAACTACATTAAGAATCGATTATAAAATGGTAATAAAAATTTGTTAAAAAAATAAAAAGGGAAGTTGATAAAAATATTCAATAAAGTTGATAACCAGATGATGTTACTGTAATTATAGAATTTATAATTAAAAGGTAGGTTTACTAGTGTCCTTATTTATACCATCTTATTTTATTGTAAAGAAAGATTTGAATTGCAATATAAAGTAGAAATAATCAAAATCAATTGCAAAAACACACGATTAAAAAAAGCTTTTTTATCCTTTTTAACTATGAAGAGTTAAGAGTTCAAAAATATTGTTATGAGAAATTTCCCTGGTTGTTATGAGACATTTCCCTGGTTGTTATGAGAAATTTCCCTGGTTGTTATGAGACATTTCCCTGGTTGTTATGAGAAATTTCCCTGGTTGTTATGAGACATTTCCCTGGTTGTTATGAGACATTTCCCTGGTTGTTTTGAGAAATTTTCTCTGGTTGTTATGAGAAATTTCCCTGGTTGTTATGAGAAATTTCCCTGGTTGTTATGAGACATTTCCCTGGTTGTTATGAGAAATTTCCCTGGTTGTTATGAGAAATTTCCCTGGTTGTTATGAGAAATTTCCCTGGTTGTTATGAGAAATTTCCCTGGTTGTTATGAGACATTTCCCTGGTTGTTTTGAGAAATTTTCTCTGGTTGTTATGAGAAATTTTCTCTGGTTGTTATGAAACATTTCCCTGGTTGTTATGAGACATTTCCCTGGTTGTTTTGAGACATTTCCCTGGTTGTTTTGAGAAATTTTCTCTGGTTGTTATGAAACATTTCCCTGGTTGTTATGAGACATTACCCTGGTTGTTTTGAGAAATTTTCTCTGGTTGTTATGAGACATTTTCCCTGGTTGTTATGAGACATTTCCCTGGTTGTTTTGAGAAATTTTCTCTGGTTGTTATGAGAAATTTTCTCTGGTTGTTATGAAACATTTCCCTGGTTGTTATGAGACATTTCCCTGGTTGTTTTGAGAAATTTTCTCTGGTTGTTATGAGAAATTTCCCTGGTTGTTTTGAGAAATTTTCTCTGGTTGTTATGAAACATTTCCCTGGTTGTTTTGAGAAATTTTCTCTGGTTGTTATGAGAAATTTTCCTGGTTGTTATGAGACATTTCCCTGGTTGTTATGAGACATTTCCCTGGTTGTTATGAGACATTTCCCTGATTGTTATAAGACATTTTCCCTAGTTGTTATAAGAAATTTCCCCTGGTTGTTATGTGCCAAAGACTCAACCATAAAATATATTTTATGGTTGCCGTGAGTGTTAGTTTCTATATAGCAATTCATCATTGCTTTTTATAATGGGGGCAATAGACGTAATTCTGGCGCCATTTCAAAGTTGTTCGATGTCAGTGATGTGTATTGATGGTGGTTGATGGGACGATGATTTATACCCACATGGTATTTCGCCAAGAGGCCCAAATAATTACACCTATTAATCTCTCTAGCTATTATATGTATATACATGATTTAACAGAGAAAACTGTGAACATCTGCCCCTGCTTGTGAGGGAAATTAATGCTCTCTCTCTCTCTCTCTCTCACTATCAAAATCATACACCAAACCAATAGCTTTGTTATCTTATCAGTCCTACATTTGGTTATTTTGTGCAGCACTCTATTGGCGCAGACGTGGCACATCAGCAGTGCTTAGGTTTGGCACATGCGCACACAGACAGGTCGATAACGTGTCTGGTTGAATATCTGCTGCAACTTCTCACAGCTCTTTAGAAATTCAGCCAGATTTTTGTCCGCAATCTACGGTCGACTTTATTGCCTATTTCCAAAATTAACTAGGCCAAGTTTATGTACTGAAAAGCAATGAAAAGGTCTGAAATTAATAAGACGGAACTTAATATGAATAGATTTCATCATGATAGCATTTAAATCTTTTTATAATATAATTTATTGTTAATCAATGGATCTATTAGTTAGGTTTCCTATAAGCTGGATACACTCACTGACCCTTAATTATAAGTAAGATATAACTTCTTAACGTCACTTTCGAGAGTCATTCTTATGTACAATCTTAGGAATTCTATTTCTATGGTTGCTTTAATTAATTAATTATATTTATATGAAAATATTTTTTTACTTTAATTTAAAAGACTTCAATACATTACATACAAAATAGTGACTGTGTAATTTTTCTTTTCTTGAAAATAAATGCCGACTGACTGAATTCATAGGAAGAAATATTCAAACATTTTAATTATTAGGAATAAATATTCAAACATTTTAATTATTAGGAATAAATATTCAAACATTTTAATTAATAGGAATAAATATTCAAACATTTTAATTATTAGGAATAAATATTCAAACATTTTAAATATTAGGAATAAATATTCAAACATTTTAATTATTAGGAATAAATATTCAAACATTTTAAATATTAGGAATAAATATTCAAACATTTTAATTATTAGGAATAAATATTCAAACATATTAAAAATATTAGGAATAAATATTCAAACATTTTAATTATTAGGAATAAATATTCAAACATTTTAATTATTAGGAATAAATATTCAAACATTTTAATTATTAGGAATAAATATTCAAACATTTTAATTATTAGGAATAAATATTCAAACATTTTAAATATTAGGAATAAATATTCAAACATTTTAATTATTAGGAATAAATATTCAAACATTTTAAATATTAGGAATAAATATTCAAACAATTTAATTATTAGGAATAAATATTCAAACATTTTAAATATTAGGAATAAATATTCAAACATTTTAATTATTAGGAATAAATATTCAAACATTTTAATTATTAGGAATAAATATTCAAACATTTTAATGAATAGGAATAAAAAATATTTGTAAAAATAGTGAGTGTAGTAAATAGTGAGTGTAGTAAATAGTAAGTGTAGTAAATAGTGAGTGTAGTAAATAGTGAGTGTAGTAAATAGTGAGTGTAGTAAATAGTGAGTGTAGTAAATAGTGAGTGTAGTAAATAGTGAATGTAGTAAATAGTGAGTGTAGTAAATTGTGAATGTAGTAAATAGTGAATGTAGTAAATTGTGAGTAGTAAATAGTGAGTGTAGTAAATAATGAGTGTAGTAAATAGTGAGTGTAGTAAATAATTAGTGTAGTAAATAGCTAGTGTAGTAAATAACTAGTGTAGTAAATAACGAGTGTAGTAAACAGAGTGTAGTAAATAACGAGTGTAGTAAATTGCTAGTGTAGTAAACAACTAGTGTAGTATATAGCGAGTGTAGTAAATAGCGAGTGTAGTAAATAGCGAGTGTAGTAAATAGCTAGTGTAGTAAATAGCTAGTGTAGTAAATAGCTAGTGTAGTAAATAGTGAGTGTAGTAAATAGCGAGTGTAGTAAATAGTGAGTGTAGTAAATAGCGAGTGTAGTAAATAGCGAGTGTAGTAAATAGCTAGTGTAGTAAATAGCTAGTGTAGTAAATAGCTAGTGTAGTAAATAGTGAGTGTAGTAAATAGTGAGTGTAGTAAATAGTGAGTGTAGTAAATAGCTAGTGTAGTAAATAGCGAGTGTAGTAAATAGCTAGTGTAGTAAATAGCTAGTGTAGTAAATAGTGAGTGTAGTAAATAACTAGTGTAGTAAATAGCGAGTGTAGTAAATAGTGAGTGTAGTAAATAGCGAGTGTAGTAAATAGCGAGTGTAGTAAATAGCTAGTGTAGTAAATAGCTAGTGTAGTAAATAGTGAGTGTAGTAAATAGTGAGTGTAGTAAATAGTGAGTGTTGTAAATAGCTAGTGTAGTAAATAGCTAGTGTAGTAAATAGCTAGTTTAGTAAATAGCTAGTGTAGTAAATAGTGAGTGTAGTAAATAACTAGTGAAGTAAATAGCGAGTGTAGTAAATAGTGAGTGTAGTAAATAGCGAGTGTAGTAAATAGCGAGTGTAGTAAATAGCTAGTGTAGTAAATAGCTAGTGTAGTAAATAGCTAGTGTAGTAAATAGTGAGTGTAGTAAATAGTGAGTGTAGTAAATAGTGAGTGTAGTAAATAGCTAGTGTAGTAAATAGCGAGTGTAGTAAATAGCTAGTGTAGTAAATAGCTAGTGTAGTAAATAGTGAGTGTAGTAAATAACTAGTGTAGTAAATAGCGAGTGTAGTAAATAGTGAGTGTAGTAAATAGCGAGTGTAGTAAATAGCGAGTGTAGTAAATAGCTAGTGTAGTAAATAGCTAGTGTAGTAAATAGTGAGTGTAGTAAATAGCGAGTGTAGTAAATAGTGAGTGTAGTAAATAGCTAGTGTAGTAAATAGCTAGTGTAGTAAATAGCTAGTTTAGTAAATAGCTAGTGTAGTAAATAGTGAGTGTAGTAAATAACTAGTGAAGTAAATAGCGAGTGTAGTAAATAGTGAGTGTAGTAAATAGCGAGTGTAGTAAATAGCGAGTGTAGTAAATAGCTAGTTTAGTAAATAGCTAGTGTAGTATATAACTAGTGTAGTAAATAGTGAGTGTAGTAAATAGTGAGTGTTGTAAATAACTAGTGTAGTAAATAACTAGTGTTGTAAATAACTAGTGTAGTAAACAGAGTGTAGTAAATAAATAGTGTAGTAAATAGCGAGTGTAGTAAATAGCGAGTGTAGTAAATAGCGAGTGTAGTAAATAGCGAGTGTAGTAAATAGCTAGTTTAGTAAATAGCTAGTGTAGTATATAACTAGTGTAGTAAATAGTGAGTGTAGTAAATAGTGACTGTAGTAAATAACTAGTGCAGTAAATAGTGAGTGCAGTAAATAGTGAGTGTTGTAAATAACTAGTGTAGTAAATAACTAGTGTTGTAAATAACTAGTGTAGTAAACAGAGTGTAGTAAATAACTAGTGTAGTAAATAGCGAGTGTAGTAAATAGCGAGTGTAGTAAATAATTAGTGTAGTAAATAGCTAGTGTAGTAAATAGCTAGTGTAGTAAATAGCTAGTGTAGTAAATAGCTAGTGTAGTAAATAGCTAGTGTAGTAAATAGCTAGTGTAGTAAATGGCTAGTGTAGTAAATAGCTAGTGTAGTAAATAGCTAGTGTAGTAAATAGCTAGTGTAATAAATAGCTAGTGTAGTAAATAGTGAGTGTAGTAAATAGTGAGTGTAGTAAATAGCAAGTGTAGTAAATAGCTAGTGTAGTAAGTAGCTAGTGTAGTAAATAGCTAGTGTAGTAAACAGAGTGTAGTAAATAGCAAGCGCTGAGAGACAAGTCTATCTCCAGAGATAACGACAGGTGCTGCCTAGTGACAGCAATCTTATCCAACAGACAATGCTATGTGTGCTCTTTACACATATTACACATGCGTTCTTATCGATTGCGGTGCCCTAATGATGCTGAATCGGTGAATGGTTATCGTCTGCTTCTTTTAGAGTACCCATAACAACCATAAAAATAATAATAACGATGAAAAATGGAGAAACTGTCTCAGCTCCCATGATTGGAATGTTATGGTGGGGTCATAGAAGATTATGGTGGGGTCGAAAAATAATGGTGGGGTCATAGAAGATTATGGCGGGGTTATAGAAGGTTATGGTGGGGTCTTAGAAGATTAATGAAATAGTCAACATTACCCATGCCCTTAAAAATACTTCTTATGGTCTTCATAGTATACCAACCAAATTATTTAAAATTGTAATCCAATATGTTTCAGTGCCTCTGTCTTATATAATAAATGACTCTATAGAACAGGAAATATTTCCGACAGTTTTGAAGAAGGCAACCGTCACTCCTGTGTTTAAGTCTGGCTCTGAAAGTGATATGAGTAATTACCGACCAATATCAGTCCTACCCTTACTGAGCAAGATTTTTGAACGTTGTATCTATTATAGATTAATCAGTTTTCTTTCAAAAAATAATTTGCTAAACATATCACAATACGGCTTCCGTAAGAAATTAAATACAGCTGATGCGTTAATCGACATTATTGAGCACGTTTATATGCAACTAAATGGGAGGAATCATACAGTCGGAATATCTCTAGATTTTTCTAAAGCCTTCGATAGCTTGTCTCATGATGTCTTGTTGCGTAAATTGCAAAAGTACGGAATTCGAGGTCTTACACTTGCCTGGTTTAAGAGTTATCTTAACGATAGGGTGCAGATAGTAAAAGTTGGGTATGTGTTTTCCGAGTCTCGAACTTTATTAAGTGGCGTTCCACAGGGTAGCATTCTAGAGCCTATTTTATTTTTGCTATACATCAATGACTTGCCTGACGTAAGCAATGATTCTAAGTTCACTCTCTTTGCAGACGATGCTACCCTGTTAGTTGCTGATCATAGTTATGACGTCATGGTAGATAAAGCTAACACTAAGCTATCGCTAATTCGTGATTGGACACTAAACAACAGGTTATTGCTGAATGCTGACAAAACTTCGATGATACTATTCACTAATCGCGCTCCCTCTGTTACTCGATCTCTTATCAACTTGCATACTTCTTCTTTGTCATATTGTGATCATGCTAAATTCCTAGGTGTATTTATAGATCAGAAGCTCAATTTTTCTGTTCACATTAATTCTGTAGCATCTAGACTATCTAAGATAACTGGCTTATTGTATATACGTAGTAATGTCCCTGAAACTGTTCTTGTGAATCTATACTATTCTCTAGTTTATCCCCATTTGATATATGGAATACTTTCATGGGGCGGTACAGCAGATATTCACTTGAAACCTTTGGTCATAATTCATAAGAAAATAATTAGAATAATAACTCATTCGCATTATTTAGCTCATACAGCTCCTCTTTTTAATAGAACTAGTATCATGACCATAGGTGACATTTATAGATGTTCAGTAGGTGTTTATATGTATAAACTGCAATCATCCAATTCTGTACCCTATTTATCTCATACATATAATACTAGAAATTCAAACAATATTGTTCCTTCTTTCCAAAGATTGTCTCAGTGTTTGAAATCTCTTTCATTTAGTGGCCCAAAAATTTATAATAGTATTACACTGTCAATCCGAAACTCTCCTTCCCTTGCAATATTTAAACGGAAGTATAAGGAAAATTTAATTGGCAACTATTAGTTACTTGTTCGAGAATTAGTACTTCTCTTTCTGTGTATTTCTTTGTATTGTCTACTCTGCGTATATCTACATATTTTTTTTTTTGTATCTGCCAGAAAAGGTTCTCTTCATACTGGCTTGATAAATTTGCCTAATTATGTAAAGTAGTTCTAATATACTGTCAACTGTAACTTTTTATTATCAATAAAGATTTTTGTTATTGTTATTATGGTGGGGTCATAGATGGTTAAGTTGGGGTCACCCATAGAAGATTATGGTGGGGTCTTAGAAGTTTATGGTGGGGTCATAGATGGTTATATTGGGGTCATAGATGGTTATGTTGGGGTCATAGAAGGTTATGGTGGGGTCTTAGAAGTTTATGGTGGGGTCATAGAAGGTTATGGTGGGGTCTTAGAAGTTTATGGTGGGGTCATAGAAGGTTATGTTGGGGTCATAGAAGGTTATGTTGGGGTCATAGAAGGTTATGTTGGGGTCATAGAAGGTTATGGTGGGGTCATAGAAGGTTATGTTGGGGTCATAGAAGGTTATGGTGGGGTCATAGAAGGTTATGTTGGGGTCATAGAAGGTTATGTTGGGGTCATAGAAGGTTATGGTGGGGTCATAGAAGGTTATGTTGGGGTCATAGAAGGTTATGTTGGGGTCATAGAAGGTTATGTTGGGGTCATAGAAGGTTATGTTGGGGTCATAGAAGGTTATGTTGGGGTCATAGAAGGTTATGTTGGGGTCATAGAAGGTTATGTTGGGGTCATAGAAGGTTATGTTGGGGTCATAGAAGGTTATGGTGGGGTCATAGAAGGTTATGTTGGGGTCATAGAAGGTTATGTTGGGGTCATAGAAGGTTATGTTGGGGTCATAGAAGGTTATGTTGGTGTCATAGAAGGTTATGTTGGGGTCATAGAAGGTTATGTTGGGGTCATAGAAGGTTATGTTGGGGTCATAGAAGGTTATGGTGGGGTCATAGAAGGTTATGTTGGGGTCATAGAAGGTTATGTTGGGGTCATAGAAGGTTATGGTGGGGTCATAGAAGGTTATGTTGGGGTCATAGAAGGTTATGTTGGGGTCATAGAAGGTTATGGTGGGGTCATAGAAGGTTATGTTGGGGTCATAGAAGGTTATGTTGGGGTCATAGAAGGTTATGGTGGGGTCATAGAAGGTTATGTTGGGGTCATAGAAGGTTATGTTGGGGTCATAGAAGGTTATGTTGGGGTCATAGAAAGTTATGGTGGGGTCATAGAAGGTTATGGTGAATTCATAGAAAGCTATGGAATATGGTGGGGTCTTAAAAGACTATGGTGGGGTCTTAGAAGACTATGGTGAGGACATAGTAGACTATGGTGGGGACATAGTAGACTATGGTGGGTCATAGAAGACTATGGTGGGGACATAGTAGACTATGGTGGGTCATAGAAGACTATGGTGGCTCATAGAAGACTATGGTGGGGTCATAGAAGACTATGGTGGGGTCATAGAAGATTATGATGGGGCATAAAAGATTAAGAAATGAAATCGTGACATTTATTATCAAACTAGTGTATTTCCTATTATAATTTATAGGTTATCAATAGTAAAATAAAAAATTATGTATAAATAAAATATATATATCTAAAAAATATATTGAAAGTTTTCAAGTAAATAAATTTTCCCTGTAAATAATTTTTGTATGTAAATTTTTTTCAAATGTGAAAGCGTGACATTTTTCTTGCAAGCAACCAACCAACAGACAAAGACACACTGTGTGTTAGAATCTAGGGTGATGATTTTTGATAATTTGAGAGGTGTTCTTTAGACTGTTTTGAAATACAATCTCTCCATTGGGTGCCTAAGATCACATCTGTACTCTTTCATTACTAGAACAAATTTCTTCACCTAGGACCTAGGTACACCAGTGAAGCACAATGGTGATATCTTTTACTTAAAATTTAATAGAAAAGTATTCGTTTTCTTCACATTCAAATTAATGCAGGGTACAAACGGTTGAAGCAGCTCAACTTTTTAATGTTTTACTTCTAGACGTAAGATCTCCTTCAGCAATTCCTTGAAATCCTCAGGTATTTTTCTTAAAATGTCTGCAGATGTACAATCCGTGGTGCTCACCATTAACGGATATTCTACCTAGGTACTAGATATCATATTGTGAAAATCTTTAGTAATTAATGTATTTAAATGTGGGACAACTGCCTCATGCTTTCCTATTGGAAAATAGATTGTGACAGTCAGAGATGGGCGAAAAGTACATCGAAAGTACTTAAGTACTAAGTACAAGTACTCATAAATCAATGTACTTGAAGTAGTTGCCCAAGTACTTAAATAAGAAAGTACTTTCAAAGTAAAAGTACCAAGTACTTTTTAAAGTACTTTCAAGTACCAAGTACATTTACTATACAATTTAAAAACTAATAATTTTATACTGTTAACTCTGATAGTACATCTTCTCAGTGACTCTTTTCTCTGATAGTACATCTTCTCAGTGACTCTTTTCTCTGATAGTACATCATCAGAGTGACTCTTTTCTCTGATAGTACATCATCAGAGTGACTCTTTTCTTTGATAGTACATCATCACAGTGACTCTTTTCTATGATAATACATCATCACAGTGACTCTTTTCTCTGGTAGTACATCATCAGAGTGACTCTTTTCTCTGAAAGTACATCATCACAGTGACTCTTTTCTCTGATAGTACATCATCACAGTGACTCTTTTCTCTGATAGTACATCATCACAGTGACTCTTTTCTCTGATAGTACATCATGAGAGTGACTCTTTTCTCTGATAGTACATCATCACAGTGACTCTTTTCTCTGATAGTACATCATCACAGTG
>CANNZV010004881.1:0-30893 GCA_947561585.1 Caprella mutica
ACTCTTTTCTCTGATAGTACATCATCACAATGAGTCTTTTCTCTGATAGTACTTCATCACAGTGACTCTTTTCTCTGATAGTACATCATCACAGTGACTCTTTTCTCTGATAGTACATCATCACAGTGACTCTTTTCTCTGATAGTACTTCATCACAGTGACTCTTTTCACTGATAGTACATCATCACAGTGACTCTTTTCTCTGATAGTACATCATCACAGTGACTCTTTTCTCTGATAGTACTTCATCACAGTGACTCTTTTCACTGATAGTACATCATCACAGTGACTCTTTTCTATGATAGTACATCATCACAGTGACTCTTTTCACTGATAGTACATCATCACAGTGACTCTTTTCTCTGATAGTACATCATCACAGAGACTCTTTTCTCTGATAGTACTTCATCACAGTGACTCTTTTCTCTGATAGTACATCATCACAGTGACTCTTTTCACTGATAGTACATCATCACAGTGACTCTTTTCTCTGATAGTACATCATCACAGTGACTCTTTTCTCTGATAGTACTTCATCACAGTGACTCTTTTCACTGATAGTACATCATCACAGTGACTCTTTTCTCTGATAGTACATCATCACAGTGACTCTTTTCTCTGATAGTACTTCATCACAGTGACTCTTTTCACTGATAGTACATCATCACCGTGACTCTTTTCTCTGATAGTACATCATCACCGTGACTCTTTTCTCTGATAGTACATCATCACCGTGACTCTTTTCTCTGATAGTACATCATCACAGTGACTCTTTTCTCTGATAGTACATCATCACAGTGACTCTTTTCTCTGATAGTACATCATCACAGTGACTCTTTTCTCTGATAGTACATCATCACAGTGACTCTTTTCTCTGATAGTACATCATCACAGTGACTCTTTTCTCTGATAGTACATCATCACAGTGACTCTTTTCTCTGATAGTACATCATCACAGTGACTCTTTTCTCTGATAGTACATCATCACAGTGACTCTTTTCTCTGATAGTACATCATCACAGTGACTCTTTTCTCTGATAGTACATCATCACAGTGACTCTTTTCTCTGATAGTACTTCATCACAGTGACTCTTTTCACTGATAGTACATCATCACCGTGACTCTTTTCTCTGATAGTACATCATCACCGTGACTCTTTTCTCTGATAGTACATCATCACCGTGACTCTTTTCTCTGATAGTACATCATCACAGTGACTCTTTTCTCTGGTAGTACATCATCACAGTGACTCTTTTCTCTGATAGTACATCATCACAGTGACTCTTTTCTCTGATAGTACATCATCACAGTGACTCTTTTCTCTGATAGTACATCATCACAGTGACTCTTTTCTCTGATAGTACAAATTTCATGAGCATCATGATAAATATTGAATCCAGCGGAACAATTAATTGGTCTCATAAGTTATGAAACTTATGAGCAAAAATAGGAAGTGAGCGGAAATCAGAATGAGAAATTGCCTCTTCGATTCGCCATCTTGGAAGAATAAAATCCCGGTCATTCTACAGGTAGTCTCTGGGTCTGAAATTGGCTACAGTGCTTTGCAGTTAAAACATCCACTTTCGGATGCTGGTGACTGTAGCTTCTTTATATACTCCCATTGTGAACAAGAAAGCCAATTCAAACTGCTGAAAAGAGCCTAAAAAAAGGATGACATTTATATTTTATAGATTTACTTCAATAACCTCCATTATTAATAACAACTGAACACAGATTGTTTTTGTCTTAGGGTTTAAATTAAATGTTGATTAGAATGGAAAATTTTAAAAAGAGTAGAAGCCTCTGAACAACATACTTTTAAAGTCTGCTTTAGCATATCAATGAATATATCACTGACGTCAAAAGGAAATCAAATACAAAGGACTGGAAGAAGCAGTCAGAAAGGAAAGTGGCTCCATGAACAAAGTCCCCCAACCAGCGTCAGTGACAAGCTCATGGATGCAGAAAAGCTACTCCATGAATGCAATCACTTATCGAGAGGAAGATAGTAAATGAAGTCTACGAGTCTACCTAAAACAAAATCTAAGACCTAGTAGTTGAAGAGCATAACCCTAACGCTATCCTCTAAAACTGCAAGTAGCGGTAAAAAGTGATAAACATCAGATAGCAGTAAAAAAAATTGAAGGATAACATTGAGAAAAGAAAACCAACTAAATGCTCACTCATTGTGTTTCTATCCAATTAAGAATACCTATCAGCTTTTTGTGAACTAATAACTACCGATTTTTGTAAAATATAACAAGTAAAATCAAGGAAAACTTTTATGATGCCATCAGTAAATGTATCGCAATATTCGAGAGGTAATTCGAAGTCAACGTTGAAGACATATTGGGATTCCAGTAACTCATATCTATTCATCTTCAGGAACAAGAATTGAGATTTTAAACGCTAAGTAATGTTTCATCGTAAATTTAAGAATTAACGGTTAATTACAGTATATAAGAATAAACGTTTAATTACAGTATATAAGAATTAACGTTTCATTGCAGTATATAAGAATTAACGATTCATCGTATAATTTAAGAATTAACGATTCATCGTATAATTTAAGAATTAACGATTCATCGTATAATTTAAGAATTAACGATTCATCGTATAATTTAAGAATTAACGATTCATCGTATAATTTAAGAATTAACGATTCATCGTATAATTTAAGAATTAACGATTCATCGTATAATTTAAGAATTAACGATTCATCGTATAATTTAAGAATTAACGTTAAATTGCAGTATATGAGAATTAACGTTTCATCGTATTATATAAAATGCAAAGCCATTTTAGGGTTAAAATCTCGTAAATAAAGAGTACAGTTTTTTCAATGTCTTCTTTCAAAATTAACTTCAGAGTAGTTAATTTTTTTATTAGTTGTTTATGCGTAGTGATATTTTTATACAATTTTTTATGGCTACACGATATCCCTGATGCTTATGGATAAACAGTATCCCTGATGCTTATGGATGAACAGTATCCCTGAAGCTTATGGCTACACAGTATCTCTAATGCTTATGGCTACACAGTATCCCTGATGCTTATGGATAAACAGTATCCCTGATGCTTATGGCTACACAGTATCCCTGATGTTTATGGCTACACAGTATCCCTGATGCTCATGGCTACACAGTATCCCTGATGCTCATGGCTACACAGTATCCCTGATGCTTATGGCTACACAGTATCCCTGATGCTTATGGCTACACAGTATCCCTGATGCCTATGGCTACACAGTTTCTCTAATGCTTATGGCTACACAGTATCCCTGATGCTCATGGCTACACAGTATCCCTGATGCTTATGACTACACAGTAACCCTGATACTCATGGCTACACAGTAACCCTGATGCTTATGGCTACACAGTATCCCTGATGATTATGGCTACACAGTATCCCTGATGCGTATGGCTACACAGTTTCCCTAATGCTTATGGCTACACAGTATCCCTGATGCTTATGACTACACAGTATCCCTGATGCATATGGCTACACAACATCCCTGATGATTTTGGCTATACAGTATCCCTGATGCGTATGGCTACACAGTATCCCTAAATTGTATGGCTACACAGCAACCCTGATACTCATGGCTACACACTATCCCTGATGCATATGGCTACACAGTATCCCTGATGCGTATGGCTACTGCAAGGCTACATTTCGCTCAAAGTAAAATCATTTTCTCTCTCTGTTTCACAATAAAAATCACAAGTTACAAACTGTCAGTGGAACAAAATTAGCTCCACTGAGGAAAATCTCGAAATGAATTAGTCTACTAACTCCATAGGGAATACTTGCAAAAAAAAAATAGTTTGGAGTGAATCAAAAGTTTGGCAGAAGTTTTGATTAGAATATTGGATACAATGTATATTTATATATTTGCATTGAATATTGGATACAATGGATATTTATATATTTACATTCAATATTGGATACAATGTATATTTATATATTTACATTCAATATTGGATACAATGTATATTTATATATTTACATTCAATATTGGATACAATGGATATTTATATATTTACATTCAATATTGGATACAATGTATATTTATATATTTACATTCAATATTGGATACAATGTATATTTATATATTTACATTCAATATTGGATACAATGGATATTTATATATTTACATTGAATATTGGATACAATGGATATTTATATATTTACATTGAATATTGGATACAATGGATATTTATATATTTACATTGAATATTGGATACAATGGATATTTATATATTTACATTGAATATTGGATACAATGGATATTTATATATTTACATTGAATATTGGATACAATGGATATTTATATATTTACATTCAATATTGGAGGTAAGGAAGAGTGGTTAAGCTAAAAAAATAATACTAAAGAAAATAAATTCTTTTTTAAATATTTTCTACTACAATGAAGTGAGAAGAAGCTTCTAAAATAGCCGTAGTAATATACTTAGATTACCCATAGCCGTAGTAATATACTTAGATTACCCATAGCCGTAGTAATATACTTAGTTTACCCATAGCCGTAGTAATATACTTAGTTTACCCATAGCCGTAGTAATATACTTAGTTTACCCATAGCCGTAGTAATATACTTAGTTTACCCATAGCCGTAGTAATATACTTAGATTACCCATAGCCGTAGTAATATACTTAGATTACCCATAGCCGTAGTAATATACTTAGTTTACCCATAGCCGTAGTAATATACTTAGTTTACCCATAGCCGTAGTAATATACTTAGTTTACCCATAGCCGTAGTAATATACTTAGTTTACCCATAGCCGTAGTAATATACTTAGATTACCCATAGCCGTAGTAATATACTTAGATTACCCATAGCCGTAGTAATATACTTAGATTACCCATATGTAACAAATCAGTGATATTATTTGTGATGCCACCTGAATGTTTTAGTAACCAATACATCCATTTAATTGAACGGAGCGGAATATAAATTTTCCGGATACTTGGGTCTCTCGAAACTGTTTTATATTCTTTAATAAAGTTATATGATTGTCGTTAGTTATGGTGACCGGACGTTTCGTTGCTGGACGTTTCGTACCCGGACGTTTCGTTACCGGACGTTTCGTTACCGGACGTTTCGTTCACGGACGTTTCGTTCACGGACGTTTCGTTCACGGACGTTTCGTTCACGGACGTTTCGTTACCGGACGATTCGTTACCAGATTTTTGTTATTTTTTATGAAATGGAAACGATTTTTTTTTATTTGAAATGGGTTGCCGACTACATTTTATACCAATCCAATACATTATAAATCTATAATGTCTACTTTTTAAACATATTTTTTATTCGTTTGGTTATATATTGAATATAATCAGAGGTATTTAAAATTAACAATCATCTCTTAATGTCATTGATTGAAAAAGTTTGAAGTGAAAATATCATGGATAATAATCGATATAGAAATTATATAACAATAATTCTATTTCATTTTTCCTCTCATCATCGAAAATGTGCTTCAGTGCGATAACTCGGAGCTTGCTCTACTGCCTACATTGGGAAAATCTTTCGTTTTTGATATTTCCGAAAATGTTTTAACGTTAGGGTAAAATTCCAATTACCAGACGTTACAAGTTACCGAATGAAAATAACTTAATGAAAAAAAAAAAAAAACATAATCTTCCGCAATTTTGCGAAAGTAATAATAACATTAGATCATATAAGAAAAGACTATAATAATCTAACATTTCAACTTTTTATTCGTATTCCTATATATTATTTTCTACTATGTTCGAAAATTTCCGGTAGTTGGTTCAGCATAGGGAAAAAAAATTCAGTACATATTTGTAATTTATAGAGTATGGGATTGGTATATTTTTCAGTCTATAACTCATGTCATTTCAGATTCGGAATGAAAAATCTGGTAACGAATCGTCCAAGTAACGAAACGGCCTAGTAACGAACAAACGCACGGCAACGAAACGTCCGGTAACGAAACGTCCGGTAACGAAACGTCCTAGTAACGAAACGTCCTAGTAACGAAACGTCCTAGTAACGAAACGTCCCAGTAACGAAACGTCCTAGTAACGAAACGTCCTAGTAACGAAACGTCCTAGTAACGAAACGTCCTAGTAACGAAACATCCAGTAACGAAACGTCCTAGCACCAATAGTTATATATTTGTTTCATACTACAACACATGAAAAATTAATATAAAAACATATCAAAATATGATAGTTGTTAGTCAGTATGTCAATCACTCAGTAACTGTTAGAGTCAATCACTCAGTGACTGTTACAGTCAATCACTCAGTGACTGTTACAGTCAATCACTCAGTGACTGTTAGAGTCAATCACTCAGTGACTGTTAGAGTCAATCACTCAGTGACTGTTAGAGTCAATCACACAGTGACTGTTAGAGTCAATCACTCAGTGACTGTTAGAGTCAATCACTCAGTGACTGTTAGAGTCAATCACTCAGTCACTGTTAGAGTCAATCACTCAGTCACTGTTAGAGTCAATCACTCAGTGACTGTTACAGTCAATCACTCAGTGACTGTTAGAGTCAATCACTCAGTGACTGTTAGAGTCAATCACTCAGTGACTGTTAGAGTCAATCACTCAGTGACTGTTAGAGTCAATCACTCAGTGACTGTTAGAGTCAATCACTCAGTGACTGTTAGAGTCAATCACTCAGTGACTGTTAGAGTCAATCACTCAGTGACTGTTAGAGTCAATCACTCAGTGACTGTTAGAGTCAATCACTCAGTGACTGTTAGAGTCAATCACTCAGTGACTGTTAGAGTCAATCACTCAGTGACTGTTAGAGTCAATCACTCAGTCACTGTTAGAGTCAATCACTCAGTGACTGTTAGAGTCAATCACTCAGTAACTGTTAGAGTCAATCACTCAGTCAATGTTAGAGTCAATCACTCAGTCACTGTTAGAGTCAATCACTCAGTGACTGTTAGAGTCAATCACTCAGTGACTGTTAGAATCAATCACTCAGTAACTGTTAGAGTCAATCACTCAGTAACTGTTAGAGTCAATCACTCAGTCACTGTTAGAGTCAATCACTCAGTGACTGTTAGAGTCAATCACTCAGTCACTGTTAGAGTCAATCACTCAGTCACTGTTAGAGTCAATCACTTAGTCACTGTTAGAGTCAATCAGTCAGTTACTGTTAGAGTCAATCACTCAGTCACTGTTAGAGTCAATCACTCAGTCACTGTTAGAGTCAATCACTCAGTGACTGTTAGAGTCAATCACTCAGTGACTGTTAGAGTCAATCACTCAGTGTCTGTTAGAGTCAATCACTCAGTGTCTGTTAGAGTCAATCACTCAGTGACTGTTAGAGTCAATCACTCAGTGACTGTTAGAGTCAATCACTCAGTGACTGTTAGAGTCAATCACTCAGTCACTGTTAGAGTCAATCACTCAGTCACTGTTAGAGTCAATCACTCAGTAACTGTTAGAGTCAATCACTCAGTCACTGTTAGAGTCAATCACTCAGTGACTGTTAGAGTCAATCACTCAGTCACTGTTAGAGTCAATCACTCAGTCACTGTTAGAGTCAATCAGTCAGTTACTGTTAGAGTCAATCACTCAGTCACTGTTAGAGTCAATCAGTCAGTTACTGTTAGAGTCAATCACTCAGTCACTGTTAGAGTCAATCACTCAGTCACTGTTAGAGTCAATCACTCAGTGACTGTTAGAGTCAATCACTCAGTGACTGTTAGAGTCAATCACTCAGTGACTGTTAGAGTCAATCACTCAGTGTCTGTTAGAGTCAATCACTCAGTCACTGTTAGAGTCAATCACTCAGTGACTGTTAGAGTCAATCACTCAGTGACTGTTAGAGTCAATCACTCAGTCACTGTTAGAGTCAATCACTCAGTCACTGTTAGAGTCAATCACTCAGTGACTGTTAGAGTCAATCACTCAGTGACTGTTAGAGCCAATCACTCAGTAACTGTTAGAGTCAATCACTCAGTGACTGTTAGAGTCAATCACTCAGTCACTGTTAGAGTCAATCACTCAGTCACTGTTAGAGTCAATCACTCAGTGACTGTTAGAGTCAATCGCTCAGTGACTGTTAGAGCCAATCACTCAGTGACTGTTAGAGTCAATCACTCAGTGACTGTTGAAGTCAATCACTCAGTCACTGTTAGAGTCAATCACTCAGTGACTGTTAGAGTCAATCACTCAGTGACTGTTAGAGTCAATCACTCAGTGACTGTTAGAGTCAATCACTCAGTGACTGTTAGAGTCAATCACTCAGTGACTGTTAGAGTCAATCACTCAGTGTCTGTTAGAGTCAATCACTCAGTGACTGTTAGAGTCAATCACTCAGTGACTGTTAGAGTCAATCACTCAGTCACTGTTAGAGTCAATCACTCAGTCACTGTTAGAGTCAATCACTCAGTCACTGTTAGAGTCAATCACTCAGTCACTGTTAGAGTCAATCACTCAGTCACTGTTAGAGTCAATCACTCAGGACTGTTAGAGCCAATCACTCAGTGACTGTTAGAGTCAATCACTCAGTCACTGTTAGAGTCAATCACACAGTGACTGCTGAAGTCATTTTAATTATTCATCTCAATATAATAAATCCGGTAAGAAATTAGGGTTAAATAGATAAATAGTCAGTTGTACCGCTAGATGGCGTTGGTACAGAATTGGTGAAAAATATGAACACAAACGTGAGAAACGAGATTTTCACCGCTAGATGTCGTAGTCAAATATTTAAGACCCTCCCGCGCGAAAAATTGACCCAAAATAGATATTTCTGACAGATATTTTACCCAAAATTAATAGCGCAATTTCTTCTTATAGCCTAAAAATTTGTATCACTCCTCGATAATAAGCGAAAACAACAACAAATGTTGCCGATTTTGAATCTGTAAAATTATTGCTTTACTAGCGGACTATTTTGGCTTTCCACGTACTACAATAATTTAACTTCAATTTGCCCCTGAATGAAGGAGTCGACTGACGATGAACATGAAAAAAATGTAGGAAGCATAAAGTAGCAAAAAAGGAGAATGCGGTGATTGTGGTGTTTGCAACAACCAAATTTTTGCTTTCCGAAAAGATAAGTGATGACTGCTTGCAACAAATTGACGTTACCGTTGCCAAGATCAGAGGCTTTTTCCAGATGCCTCATCGAAGCAAGTGGCATTGATTAGGAACCACAGTTTAGAAGACAATGATTTCAACGAAAAGGTGGAGGAAGAAGAGGAACAGTGCTCCGAAGTATTCAATAAAGATACAGAAGCAGCATCATCTATGCTAGACCTTCACTGAATATATAATGCCTGGTATCATTTTTTATAAACCTCTGATTTAAATTCGGATATCAGATTTGGACCTCTCATGATTTATCGCAACGTTCTTTATTCTTATTTTCTTGTTTCAAACACTTGCGCCATTTTCAGCCTCGTCGTCAGATGGGGTCGGGTTTTTCTCGCAGGAAGGTGTTAAAAGAGTCATTTTAAAAATAAAATAGTTCAATATTATTGAAGACCGCGAATGATATTATTAATATATTAGTATAGAAGAGTTGCAGGGGGTCTTCAACTAGAGGACTTTAACTAGAGGTCTTTAACTATAGGACTTTAACTATAGGACTTTAACTAGAGATCTTTAACTAGAGATCTTTAACTAGAGATCTTTAACTAGAGGACTTTAACTAGAGGTCTTTAACTAGAGGTCTTTAACTAGAGGTCTTTAACTAGAGGTCTTTAACTAGAGGTCTTTAACTAGAGGACTTTAACTAGAGGTCTTTAACTAGAGAACTTTAACTAGAGGACTTTAACTAGAGGTCTTTAACTAGAGGTCTTTAACTAGAGGTCTTTAACTAGAGGTCTTTAACTAGAGGTCTTTAACTAGAGGACTTTAACTAGAGGACTTTAACTAGAGGTCTTTAACTAGAGGTCTTTAACTAGAGGTCTTTAACTAGAGGTCTTTAACTAGAGGTCTTTAACTAGAGGTCTTTAACTAGAGGTCTTCAACTAGAGGACTTCAACTAGAGGTCTTCAACTAGAGGTCTTTAACTAGAGGACTTCAACTAGAGGTCTTCAACTAGAGGTCTTCAACTAGAGGACTTTAACTAGAGGTCTTTAACTAGAGGTCTTTAACTAGAGGTCTTTAACTAGAGGTCTTTAACTAGAGGACTTCAACTAGAGGACTTCAACTAGAGGTCTTCAACTAGAGGTCTTCAACTAGAGGACTTTAACTAGAGGTCTTTAACTAGAGGTCTTTAACTAGAGGTCTTTAACTAGAGGTCTTTAACTAGAGGACTTTAACTAGAGGTCTTTAACTAGAGGTCTTTAACTAGAGGACTTTAACTAGAGGTCTTTAACTAGAGGACTTTAACTAGAGGACTTTAACTAGAGGACTTTAACTAGAGGTCTTTAACTAGAGGTCTTTAACTAGAGGACTTTAACTAGAGGAGTTTAACTAGAGGTCTTCAACTAGAGGACTTCAACTAGAGGTCTTCAACTAGAGGACTTCAACTAGAGGTCTTTAACTAGAGGACTTTAACTAGAGGACTTTAACTAGAGGACTTTAACTAGAGGACTTTAACTAGAGGACTTTAACTAGAGGTCTTTAACTAGAGGTCTTTAACTAGAGGTCTTTAACTAGAGGTCTTTAACTAGAGGACTTCAACTAGAGGTCTTCAACTAGAGGTCTTCAACTAGAGGACTTTAACTAGAGGTCTTTAACTAGAGGTCTTTAACTAGAGGTCTTTAACTAGAGGTCTTTAACTATAAGTCTCTAACTAGAGGACTTCAACTAGAGGTCTTTAACTAGAGGTCTTTAACTAGAGGTCTTTAACTAGAGGCCTTAAAATAGAAGCGCTCCATGTTGTACTAATGTTTAATATTTCCCCTTAGGTTTCACTCTAACAGTTACATTGCTTTGTCCTAACGAATTACTGCGATAAACACAACAAACTACTGTGAAGAGAATGAATGTGACAACTAGTGTGACTAGTGTGAATAGTGTGACTAGTGCAACTAGTATAACTAGTCACACTAACCAGTGACTCCCTTTACAACATACTAGTCACACTAACTAGTGACTCCCTTTACAACATACTAGTCACACTAACCAGTGACTCCCTCTTACAACATACTAGTCACACTAACCAGTGACTCCCTTTACAACATACTAGTCACACTAGCCAGTGACTCCCTTTACAACATACTAGTCACACTAGCCAGTGACCCCCTTTACAACATACTAGTCACACTAACCAGTGACTCCCTTTACAACATACTAGTCACACTAGCCAGTGACCCCCTTTACAACATACTAGTCACACTAGCCAGTGACCCCCTTTACAACATACTAGTCACACTAGCCAGTGACCCCCTTTACAACATACTAGTCACACTAACCAGTGACTCCCTTTACAACATACTAGTCACACTAGCCAGTGACCCCCTTTACAACATACTAGTCACACTAGCCAGTGACCCCCTTTACAACATACTAGTCACACTAACCAGTGACTCCCTTTACAACATACTAGTCACACTAACCAGTGACTCCCTTTACAACATACTAGTATACAGCTGCAGATTATCTATTGTAAAGAGTTCCACTCACAGGAAATCACATTAGGCTGCGGGATGAAGAATTCTTTCCATGAAAGACAACAGAACATTGAATCACATAAATAAATGAATATAGTTATTATATATAGTAATACTAATGAATATAGTTATTATATATAGTAATACTAATGAATATAGTTATTATATATAGTAATACTAATGAATATAGTTATTATATATAGTAATACTAATGAATATAGTTATTATGTATAGTAATACTAATGAATATAGTCATATAGAGTAATACTAATGAATATAGTTATATATAGTAATACTAATGAATATAGTTATATATAGTAATACTAATGAATATAGTTATATATAGTAATACTAATGAATATAGTTATATATAGTAATACTAATGAATATAGTTATATATAGTAATACTAATGAATATAGTCATATATAGTAATACTAATGAATATAGTTATATATAGTAATACTAATGAATATAGTTATATATAGTAATACTAATGAATATAGTTATATATAGTAATACTAATGAATATAGTTATATATAGTAATACTAATGAATATAGTTATATATAGTAATACTAATGAATATAGTTATTATATATAGTAATACTAATGAATATAGTTATTATATATAGTAATACTAATGAATATAGTTATTATGTATAGTAATACTAATGAATATAGTTATTATATAAAGTAATACTAATGAATATAGTCATATAGAGTAATACTAATGAATATAGTTATATATAGTAATACTAATGAATATAGTTATATATAGTAATACTAATGAATAGTTATATATAGTAATACTAATGAATATAGTTATATATAGTAATACTAATGAATATAGTTATATATAGTAATACTAATGAATATAGTCATATATAGTAATACTAATGAATATAGTTATATATAGTAATACTAATGAATATAGTCATATATAGTAATAATAATGAATATAGTTATATATAGTAATACTAATGAATATAGTTATATATAGTAATACTAATGAATATAGTTATATATAGTAATACTAATGAATATAGTTATATATAGTAATACTAATGAATATAGTTATATATAGTAATACTAATGAATATAGTTATATATAGTAATACTAATGAATATAGTTATATATAGTAATACTAATGAATATAGTTATATATAGTAATACTAATGAATATAGTTATATATAGTAATACTAATGAATATAGTTATATATAGTAATACTAATGAATATAGTTATTATATATAGTAATACTAATGAATATAGTTATATATAGTAATACTAATGAATATAGTTATATATAGTAATACTAATGAATATAGTCATATATAGTAATACTAATGAATATAGTTATATATAGTAATACTAATGAATATAGTTATATATAGTAATACTAATGAATATAGTTATATATAGTAATACTAATGAATATAGTTATATATAGTAATACTAATGAATATAGTTATATATAGTAATACTAATGAATATAGTTCTATATAGTAATACTAATGAATATAGTTATATATAGTAATACTAATGAATATAGTTATATATAGTAATACTAATGAATATAGTTCTATATAGTAATACTAATGAATATAGTTATATATAGTAATACTAATGAATATAGTTATATATAGTAATACTAATGAATATAGTTATATATAATAATACTAATGCGCAAGGCAATGTCTACCAAGCAACAGAAATAGCTTCATATAACATAAACAATATAGGTTTATTGCATCTTCCGTAAGAAATAACAGGATTTGCATTCTTCATCCCCTTGTAAAATATTAAGGCAGAACTTCCTGAGATTTACCCGAGTGGTATGGAAGGTGCTGTGGTAGTACAGCACTAGCACTAGCACAGCACACCAGCACTAGCACAGCACACCAGCACTAGCACAGCACACCAGCTCTAGCACAGCACACCAGCACTAGCACAGCACACCAGCACTAGCACAGCACACCAGCACTAGCACAGCACACCAGCACTAGCACAGCACACCAGCACTAGCACAGCACACCAGCACTAGCACAGCACACCAGCACTAGCACAGCACACCAGCACTAGCACAGCACACCAGCACTAGCACAGCACACCAGCACTAGCACAGCACACCAGCACTAGCACACCAGCACTAGCACAGCACACCAGCACTAGCACAGCACACCAGCACTAGCACAGCACACCAGCACTAGCACAGCACACCAGCACTAGCACAGCACACCAGCACTAGCACAGCACACCAGCACTAGCACAGCACACCAGCACTAGCACAGCACACCAGCACTAGCACAGCACACCAGCACTAGTAAAGCTCAGTAGCACAGCACACCAGCACTAGCACAACACACCAGCACTAGCACAACACACCAGCACTAGCACAACACACCAGCACTAGCACAGCAAACCAGAGCACACCCCAGCAATAAGTTAAAGCTTGCTGGTATAAATCCTAGCTCTCATCCCACAATTTGTTAATGGATGAGCGAGAAATATTGTTAGGAATAAATGGAAAGTCGCTGCAAGGAGAATGATAATATAACGGCATGTTATTCACAAAGAAAGGATTAAACATTGGGACTTTAAAAGATTAAATAAGGAGACATTACCGATTAAATATTGGGGCCTAAACGATTAAATATTGTGAACTAAAAGATTAAAAATGGAGACATGGGGTGGAATATTTGAAGATTAAGCAAGGAGATCTTAAAGATTAAGGGTCTTTATGATTAAGGGTCTTTATGATTAAGGGTCTTTAATAACTAAAGTCTTAAATATTAAGATCTTAAGGATTAAAAGATTAAACATGGAGACACATTTGGAGAAGAGTAAAATATTCGATGCAATTACAAAATGATTTATGAGCACTGTTGGAAAATATTAATTAATAATGTTATATAAATCGAATACTCTATAAAATAACTATCAAATTTGATGATTAAATATTGAGTTGAATGATGATTTGTTATATGTGAGTTTTAACAAGTTAGAGTCTTACACATCACTGTAGTACAGACATCGTCTCTTACACATCACTGTAGTACAGACATCGTCTCTTACACATCACTGTAGTACAGACATCGTCTCTTACACATCACTGTAGTACAGACATCGTCTCTTACACATCACTGTAGTACAGACATCGTCTCTTACACATCACTGTAGTACAGACATCGTCTCTTACACATCACTGTAGTACAGACATCGTCTCTTACACATCACTGTAGTACAGACATCGTCTCTTACACATCACTGTAGTACAGACATCGTCTCTTACACATCACTGTAGTACAGACATCGTCTCTTACACATCACT
The DNA here is from genome assembly GCA_947561585.1 of Caprella mutica. NCBI lineage: Eukaryota > Metazoa > Arthropoda > Malacostraca > Amphipoda > Caprellidae > Caprella > Caprella mutica. The sequence continues at coordinate 14,921 of CANNZV010004881.1, forward strand.
GTAGTACAGACATCGTCTCTTACACATCACTGTAGTACAGACATCGTCTCTTACACATCACTGTAGTACAGACATCGTCTCTTACACATCACTGTAGTACAGACATCGTCTCTTACACATCACTGTAGTACAGACATCGTCTCTTACACATCACTGTAGTACTGACATCGTCTCTTACGCATCACTGTAGTACAGACATCGTCTCTTACACATCACTGTAGTACAGACATCGTCTCTTACACATCACTGTAGTATTGACATCGTCTCTTACACATCACTGTAGTACAGACATCGTCTCTTACACATCACTGTAGTACAGACATCGTCTCTTACACATCACTGTAGTACAGACATCGTCTCTTACACATCACTGTAGTACAGACATCGTCTCTTACACATCACTGTAGTACAGACATCGTCTCTTACACATCACTGTAGTACAGACATCGTCTCTTACACACGACTGTAGAAAACGAGGCGGAGATTGAAAATACACGAGTCTTCTTTTGTCTCTCACAGAAAAATATCCGGAAATGAAACTTCCATGCCTCTCTGCTTATGAAAAGATAACTAGTGATATTCCTCACCAATCGTGCGACTCTTCACCACTCGTGTGACTCTTCACCACTCGTGTGACTCTTCACCACTCGTGTGACTCTTCACCACTCGTGAGACTCTTCACCACTCGTGAGACTCTTCACCACTCGTGAGACTCTTCACCACTCGTGAGACTCTTCACCACTCGTGAGACTCTTCACCACTCGTGAGACTCTTCACCACTCGTGAGACTCTTCACCACTCGTGAGACTCTTCACCAATCGTGAGACTCTTCACCAATCGTGAGACTCTTCACCAATCGTGAGACTCTTCACCAATCGTGAGACTCTTCACCAATCGTGCGACTCTTCACCAATCGTGTGACTCTTCACCAATCGTGAGACTCTTCACCAATCTTAAGACTCTTCACCAATCTTAAGACTCTTCACCAATCTTAAGACTCTTCACCAATCGTGAGACTCTTCACCAATCGTGAGACTCTTCACCAAACGTGTAACTCTTCACCACTCGTGCGACTCTTCACCACTCGTGTGACTCTTCACCACTCGTGTGACTCTTCACCACTCGTGTGACTCTTCACCACTCGTGTGACTCTTCACTACTAGTGATATTCTTCACCAATCGTGCGACTCTTCACCAATCGTGCGACTCTTCACCACTCGTGTGACTCTTCACCAATCGTGCGACTCTTCACCACTCGTGTGACTCTTCACCACTCGTGAGACTCTTCACCAATCGTGAGACTCTTCACCAATCGTGAGACTCTTCACCAATCGTGAGACTCTTCACCAATCGTGAGACTCTTCACCAATCGTGAGACTCTTCACCAATCGTGAGACTCTTCACCAATCGTGAGACTCTTCACCAATCGTGAGACTCTTCACCAATCGTGAGACTCTTCACCAATCGTGAGACTCTTCACCACTCGTGTGACTCTTCACCACTCGTGTGACTCTTCACCACTCGTGTGACTCTTCACCACTCGTGTGACTCTTCACCACTCGTGTGACTCTTCACCACTCGTGCGACTCTTCACCAATCGTGCGACTCTTCACCAATCGTGCGACTCTTCACCACTCGTGTGACTCTTCACCACTCGTGTGACTCTTCACCAATCGTGAGACTCTTCACCAATCGTGCGACTCTTCACCGAACGTGTAACTCTTCACCGAACATATAATTTTAATTTGGATTATATTGCAGCATATTATTTTATTTTTACTGGATTCTGAATACAATAGAATTGAATAACTGGAAATAAATTGAATAAACCTTCAATTACACATCCTCAATCGAATTCTGATGCACTTTACCTAATATTCTGTGTGTGAATATCACAGACTTCAATCAAGATATTCGATTGATTTCACGTTGATAAACTCTGAAGTGGAAGCCGTATTATTTCTTTCTTTTTCTCCGATTCTAAAGAGGATTACAAACAGATTTAGTGGAATTAAATGGTAAGAGATGGTTCGAAACAGGAAAAGACGTCAGTGCTGCTATTTGAAAGAGGAAAAGACGTCAGTGCTGCTATTCGAAACAGGAAAAGACGTCAGTGCTGCTATTCGAAACAGGAAAAGACGTCAGTGCTGCTATTTGAAAGAGGAAAAGACGTCAGTGCTGCTATTCGAAACAGGAAAAGACGTCACTGCTGCTATTCGAAACAGGAAAAGACGTCAGTGCTGCTATTCGAAACAGGAAAAGACGTCACTGCTGCTATTCGAAACAGGAAAAGACGTCAGTGCTGCTATTCGAAACAGGAAAAGACGTCAGTGCTGCTATTTGAAAGAGGAAAAGACGTCAGTGCTGCTATTCGAAACAGGAAAAGACGTCAGTGCTGCTATTCGAAACAGGAAAAGACGTCAGTGCTGCTATTTGAAAGAGGAAAAGACGTCAGTGCTGCTATTCGAAACAGGAAAAGACGTCACTGCTGCTATTCGAAACAGGAAAAGACGTCAGTGCTGCTATTCGAAACAGGAAAAGACGTCACTGCTGCTATTCGAAACAGGAAAAGACGTCAGTGCTGCTATTCGAAACAGGAAAAGACGTCAGTGCTGCTATTCGAAACAGGAAAAGACGTCACTGCTGCTATTCGAAACAGGAAAAGACGTCAATGCTGCTATTCGAAACAGGAAAAGACGTCAATGCTGCTATTCGAAACAGGAAAAGACGTCAGTGCTGCTATTCGAAACAGGAAAAGACGTCACTGCTGCTATTCGAAACAGGAAAAGACGTCAGTGCTGCTATTCGAAACAGGAAAAGACGTCACTGCTGCTATTTGAAAGAGGAAAAGACGTCAGTGCTGCTATTCGAAACAGGAAAAGACGTCAGTGCTGCTATTCGAAACAGGAAAAGACGTCAGTGCTGCTGTTCGAAACAGGAAAAGACGTCAGTGCTGCTATTCGAAACAGGAAAAGACGTCAGTGCTGCTATTTGAAAGAGGAAAAGACGTCAGTGCTGCTATTCGAAACAGGAAAAGACGTCAGTGCTGCTATTCGAAACAGGAAAAGACGTCAGTGCTGCTATTCGAAACAGGAAAAGACGTCAGTGCTGCTATTTGAAAGAGGAAAAGACGTCACTGCTGCTATTCGAAACAGGAAAATACGTCAGTGCTGCTATTCGAAACAGGAAAAGACGTCAGTGCTGCTATTCGAAACAGGAAAAGACGTCAGTGCTGCTATTTGAAACAGAAAAAGACGTCAGTGCTGCTATTTGAAACAGAAAAAGACGTCATGTTGCTGTTCGAAACAAGAAAGAACGCAACTATACATACTTTTGAAGTTTGATAATACAAAAACTATAATAAAGAATATATCAGTGTGGGTTGGAGTAAAGTATGATACAATTGTCGTACTTTGATACTAATTTTACACAGGTTTCTACAACATCTAATTCTAATACCTCCCCACTCTTAATGTACTTTACTAAGGTAGTAAAATAACAAGTAATAGGTGGTAAGTAGGTAAATGTATATCGAGTAGTCATAGAAAAGAAAGCTATACTAAATGCCTAAATTAAGTTACACATAAGTTGATGTAAAATGTAAAATCTCTTTGGCTGTAAACTTTAAAAACTCAGTAAACATTTATGAAGTAGAGTTTATGATTTTAACGTTAAAACGTAATAATAAATGCATATGAAATGTCTCTGAACATGAAATACTTACATTGATGCATCTTATTCTTAGTTAAAACTGCATCAAATATGTTCAGTACTTTACAAACACAGGGTAAAGTGTCAATTACCTCATGTGAATTAAATACCGGACGAAAATTTCAAACATGGCCATCAAAAATTATAATTTGATGTGTTTTAATAACAACCAACTGAATTTTTCACCCGGTGTTATAGGTAGTGATTTCCATTCATTATATTTATAGAATATTCATCCATGTACCGACAACATATAAAATGGCTTAATAATATATTTTAAAAACATGTTCAATCCAAAGTATTTAATAAATAAAGAGATGAGATATTTAATGCTAAGAAGTAACTTACTAACTAATTATGTTTTGTTATCATTGCTCACGAAGATGCTCAAATGTACCAAAGTTATATCCTTGTTATAGTGCATATGTACTGTTTGTGTGTAGTTTTACGGTGCCAAGAGATAGCACGAGTTGCCATCACCAGGAGATAGAGGCACTTAATTAAGTAGAGATAAGGTAACCGACAGCTGACAAACTGCCTATCGATCCACCCGAAGAGAAATATACGCTAACTGGAGTATCTGTAATGATTCACTTAATACTATCAACACTACAGGGTTACACAAAGATTCTGAGACAAACAAAATGTATCAGATAGAACATTTAAATAGGTAAAACAACCTGGAAAGTGTTTAAGATATATTCTAGAGAACACTGAGAAGATATGTAAAGAAATTTATTCAAAACCTTTCTCTTATTCGAATGACTGCCTCCAATCTGTCGGAATTGCTTCAACCGCTGCACGCAAGTCATCCATTGGCAGTTTTTGCCCATTTTCATTTGAGTTTTCGCTTTATAGTTCAGTTTTTATTATCAGTTACATGAGACTATCTGCACACATTCTTCTCCAATACTTACCACACGCAGAATTTCAACGTATTAAATCAGATGCGAACTTTCTTCTGTCACAACTTTCACTTTCCACTGAAAGAGCCATTAACTTCTTAAAAATAAAAGATGACACTTATTGTGAGTAATATGTTAAATTTAACACTATTAACTGTGAAAAACGTAAGGAATTTACTTACATTAGTTCACATAGAGGTAATTAAGTTACAATGAAAAAATGAAATAAAAAATTGTGTTGCAGAACTTTTGTGTCACCCTAGAGTACACGTGCCGTTAAAATGTATTTAAAAAAATACAAGTTCAATGTATGTATGTATTAATTATTATTCCTGGCTAAGCTTTTGCTCCTATATATTAAACAGAATAAAAAATCTATTCAGTTCAATAATCGTTTACTGAACTGATATCAGAAAAAATTGGTGTCCATCCTACCAGCTGGATGGTGTGACGGACAGACAGACAGAAACAGCTCTTATTATAGTATATTGATTAGTGATATATCTTTAATAATAATAATATTAATGAATAACGCAACATTTTCATTATATACATATGATATATTAGGTACAAAAAATTATTTACATTGAATCTAACACCTAATCTGAATAATTATAATAAAAAATAGTCCAAATTATTGTTTATATTGATATTGATATTATTTTGATAAAATTTAATAGATTAAAAGCGATTTAAATTAATGTTAAATTACAATAGGATTTCCATCAAATAATTTAGCGAGATACAACAGAGGGATGACATTTTTATCATCGATTATAATCACCCATCCATATCTCACAATACGTTAATATTGAGTGAGAGAAACATTATCTGCAATCATAAATAATAAAGTCTATTTTGGAAATGTGAAATTAGTAAACTGTTTTTAAAATAACTATGGGTATACCCCCATATATGTGGTATACCCCCCTATATGTGGTATACCTCCATATATGTGGTATACCCCCCTATATGTGGTATACCCCCCTATATGTGGTATACCCCCCTATATGTGGTATACCCCCCTATATGTGGTATACCCCCCTATATGTGGTATACCCCCCTATATGTGGTATACCCCCCTATATGTGGTATACCCCCATATATGTGGTATACCCAATATATGTGGTATACCCCCCTATATGTGGTATACCCCCCTATATGTGGTATACCCCCATATATGTGGTATACCCAATATATGTGGTATACCCCCTATATGTGGTATACCCCCTATATGTGGTATACCCCCTATATGTGGTATACCTCCCTATATGTGGTATACCCCCCTATATGTGGTATACCCCCCTATATGTGGTATACCCCCCTATATGTGGTATTCCCCCCATATATGTGGTATACCCCCATATATGTGGTATACCCCCCTATATGTGGTATACCCCCCTATATGTGGTATACCCCCCTATATGTGGTATACCCCCCTATATGTGGTATACCCCTCTATATGTGGTATACCCCCCTGTATGTGGTATACCCCCCTATATGTGGTATACCCCCCTATATGTGGTATACCCCCCTATATGTGGTATACCCCCCTATATGTGGTATACCCCCCTATATGTGGTATACCCCCCTATATGTGGTATACCTCCCTATATGTGGTATACCCCCTATATGTGGTATACCCCCATATATGTGGTATACCTCCATATATGTGGTATACCCCCTATATGTGGTATACCCCCATATATGTGGTATACCCCCCTATATGTGGTATACCCCCCTATATGTGGTATACCCCCCTATATGTGGTATACCTCCCTATATGTGGTATACCCCCCTATATGTGGTATACCCCCTATATGTGGTACACCCCCCTATATGTGGTACACCCCCCTGTATGTGACATACCCCCTCAATGTGGCATAGCCTCTGTATGTGGCATAGCCTCTGTATGTGGCATAGCCTCTGTATGTGGCATATCTCCCTCTATGTGGCATATCTCCCTCTATGTGGCATATCTCCCTCTATGTGGCAAACGCCCTCTATGTGGCATACGCCCTCTATGTGACATACGCCCTCTATGTGACATACGCCCTCTATGTGGCATACCCCTCTATGTGGCATACCCCTCTATGTGGCATACGCCCTCTATTTGGCATACCCCTCTATGTGGCATACCCCTCTATGTGGCATACCCCTCTATGTGGCATACCCCTCTATGTGGCATACCCCTCTATGTGGCATACCCCCTCTCTGCGGCATACCCCCTCTCTGCGGCATACCCCCTCTCTGTAGCATACCCCTCTATGTGGCATACCCCTCTATGTGGCATACCCCCTCTCTGAGGCATACCCCCTCTCTGCGGCATACCCCCTCTCTGCGGCATACCCCTCTATGTGGCATACCCCTCTATGTGGCATACCCCTCTATGTGGCATACCCCTCTATGTGGCATACCCCTCTATGTGGCATACCCCTCTATGTGGCATACCCCTCTATGTGGCATACCCCTCTATGTGGCATACCCCTCTATGTGGCATACCCCTCTATGTGGCATACCCCTCTATGTGGCATACCCCTCTATGTGGCATACCCCTCTATGTGGCATACCCCTCTATGTGGCATACCCCCTCTATGTGGCATACCCCTCTATGTGGCATACACCTCTATGTGGCATACCCCTCTATGTGGCATACGCCCTCTATGTGGCATACCCCTCTATGTGGCATACCCCTCTATGTGGCATACCCCTCTATGTGGCATACCCCTCTATGTGGCATACCCCTCTATGTGGCATACCCCTCTATGTGGCATACCCCCTCTCTGCGGCATACCCCTCTATGTGGCATATCACTACTCACTTCTTCACAGGTACCATGGAGTTCTTGTCCTTGGCTATGATGAGTTTGGTGTAGGCTTTCTTCAGGTTGGCTGATGGGGAGGAGTTCAGAGCGAGCAGATTGTACGCCATCTTCATTATCTCCTCCGCCCATAACTGAATGGGGAAAATGAACAGTCAACACAAAGGCGTTGTTTATCAACAAAATGCTTGTAAGATAAAACGCCCAATCATAATTGTACATACAAAACTCATACGTTTATTCAGTCGTAGCGTTTTTTAATACACAATTTTCTTTGCTGCGGCATGAGAAAAATTCCCGTATGAAAGGGGCCTAATACATACGAGGGTGTTTTCTATCGCGCGTTAGGTATACATGGTAACGCTCGGCAAACGCCCCGTCTGTACGGGACATTATTAAATCTCAGTGCGATATAGCGCCATAAGTAGCGATTCTTACGTAAGCACAGATTTGATTCTTCGTATGGAAAATTTTAAAACTTATAGCAGAAAATCCTGTTTTCTACACATACTTGAGGATATAGGGAAAGTTACGAATTACCGGTCAGTTCCCCATCTTCGGTCATATAAGAAAAAACGATATAGCTGATAATAATTCAATTTTAATTTGTATATATGATACATGTGGGAATCATGATTAATTAAAATAAAACCTGGTATCATGGATACCAATTGAAGACTACGACACCTGAAGGTAAAATAAAAGTAAAATAATTATTATTATATCGTGTTTTCTTATAATACCAAAGATGTGGATTCGTAACTTAGCCTACCTCACCGAATTGCAAAGTTTGAATTATATATCTGCCATAAAAGAAGCCATACCCCAGCTGTAAGTTTATAGAAGTAAACCAATTCCTTTCCTTGGTAAGACAGAAAGATGATACGCTTCTCCATAGTAATTTGCATCTTTGAATGAACGAGTTAGAACGAACTAACTTATTTTGCACACTATTCTCCCCATGCGACAACATACACCTTTTCATTGGAATTACCTTAGCGATATCGGGACTGTAGGACACGAAGTTGTAGTACGTCAAGTCAACGAAATTGTTACCGTAAACAATGAGTAAGCTTTTTGACTCTAGAGAAGTGTCGGGACTGAGCAGGTTGGCATTTTCCCTCTGTCTCGGGTCCTGTGGGGAAAAAGAGAAGGGAAATTGAAGTATGATGATGCACTTGAGAAGGAAAAAAATTAATAGAATCACTCGCACGATAGGAAAAATTTGTAAAGTTTCCAGATGAATATAGTGAGAAATTTTCGGCCAGTTTCAGTTTTTGAAGACAATTTCAGAAAAGAATGCAATTGATTTTTTTTAAAGTTTCAATTGAAAAATCCCTTCGACTAAAGATGTATATTAGAATATGCAAATTAAAATGCTAATTTGAAATGAAGTTTAAAAATTGATGTAACCGCCAACACTTTTCTTAGAAGTGTCTGATACACTCAGTGTCTGATACACTCAGTGTCTGATACACTCAGTGTTTGATACACTCAGTGTTTGATACACTCATTGTCTGATACACTCATTGTCTGATACACTCAGTGTCTGATCTTTCAGACATTGTCTGTTCTCTTTATTTTTGGAGGTAAAACAGAAATCATTTCTCGTCGAGTGGAACATTAATCTTCAGGCAAAGATTTCCTCTGACAGAAATGTCATTAGGGCATAAGTCACTTGTTAAGATCTCTCTGTCTGTAAGTCACTTGTTAAGATCTCTCTGTCTGTAAGTCACTTGTTAGATCTCTTTCTGTCTGTGTAAGCCACTTGTTCGATCTCTCTGTCTGTAAGTCACTTGTTCGATCTCTCTGTCTGTAAATCACTTGTTAGATCTCTCTGTCTGTGTAAGTCACTTGTTAGATCTCTTTCTGTCTGTAAGTCACTTGTTAGATCTCTCTGTCTGTAAGTCACTTGTTAGATCTCTCTGTCTGTGTAAGTCACTTGTTAGATCTCTCTGTCTGTGTAAGTCACTTGTTAGATCTCTCTGTCTGTGTGAGTCACTTGTTAGATCTCTTTCTGTCTGTAAGTCACTTGTTAGATCTCTCTGTCTGTGTAAGTCACTTGTTAGATCTCTCTGTCTGTGTAAGTCACTTGTTAGATCTCTCTGTCTGTGTAAGTCACTTGTTAGATCTCTTTCTGTCTGTAAGTCACTTGTTAAGATCTCTTTCTGTCTGTGTAAGTCGCTTGTTAAGATCTCTCAGTCTGTAAGTCACTTGTTAGATCTCTCTGTCTGTGTAAGTCGCTTGTTAAGATCTCTCAGTCTGTAAGTCACTTGTTAGATCTCTCTGTCTGTGTAAGTCGCTTGTTAAGATCTCTCAGTCTGTATGTCACTTGTTAGATCTCTTTCTGTCTGTGTAAGTCGCTTGTTAAGATCTCTCAGTCTGTAAGTCACTTGTTAGATCTATTTCTGTCTGTGTAAGTCGCTTGTTAAGATCTCTCAGTCTGTAAGTCGCTTGTTAAGATCTCTTTCTGTCTGTGTAAGTCGCTTGTTAAGATCTCTCTGTCTGTAAGTCACTTGCTAGATCTCTTTCTGTCTGTAAGTCACTTGTTAAGATCTCTTTCTGTCTGTGTAAGTCGCTTGTTAGATCTCTCAGCCTATAAGTCACTTGTTAGATCTCTCTGTCTGTAAGTCACTTGTTAAGATCTCTCTGTCTGTAAGTCACTTGTTAAAATCTCTCTCTGTCTGTAAGTCACTTGTTAGATCTCTCTGTCTGTAAGTCACTTGTTAAGATCTTTCTCTCTGTTTCTCACTAATGGATTTGTAACACACTAGAAAACTTTTCTACTCTTCGCTCTTTTATATTTAATCGCATTAAGAATATTTATGATACTCTGCTTCAGAGCAAGAGGAAAGGTACGTCATGATTTGTTAAAAGTTCTTTTCTCTAAAGCAGTGGTATTTTTCTCGCACACCCATTGCCCTTCTCATGCACCTCCTGAGCATTGAATTGCATTGAAGTAGAGTTGGAAAGATACAATTATAAGATATTCGTTACTATGATGCCAGAATTTAAAATGGAAAAGGAAAAAGGAAAATGAATGTTGTATCTACATTCTGCATGATATTAACAGCTATAACCGAACTAATAATTACATTAAACATCTATCCCAGGCACCCCTTATACCTAAACAATCCATGCCGCAGACTGGCAATTTACTTTAAGAACCACTGAATTCTAAAGCTAGATGGATGCTGAACAAGTTAGTTTTCATAAAATAATAAAAAAAAAAATTTATAATAAAATCAATATTATATTTTTTTTTCAGTTCATCATGACGAAAGTGCGAGAAAGTCCACTCGTATTCAATTAATATTGTGAAAATATATTAGCAATATCTCATTTTCATTGTATTGATACAAAATGAATCAATACCATTAATTCAAGAATACTCTCATATAGATTAGACAACAGTGTAGTCTTTACCAAAAGAGTCGTATGTTATTTTTGCAGTCAATTGTACAGAGACAAAGCATGCAGTAAATATTCAATGTATTTAATTATCACCTACCTTGTGAAATAACATTCAATTAGTGAATTACACGCTCTAGTTCTCACTATCAATTTCATGGATGCCGTAAATAAACAATTGAATGAGCACAGAGTGAGTGCGTCATACATGGTAAAGGGGCAATTGCCACAGGGGAGAAAATAACAAGTGAAAAATGTAATGGTTATTATTAAAAAATATCAAAACAAGAATAGCAAAATGAGTTATTTTAATGTTTTTTATATATAACTAGATGACGTGCACACGTAGAGCGCATAACTACCTTTGCCGCCGCATATAACTTAGACCATCGAATAATTTGCCTCGAGTTTTAAATGCTTTGACCTTGACCTTTGACCCTTACACTCCCAAAATTTAATCATACAGCTCCTGGACAATGACCAATCGTCCCACCAAATTTCAGTGAATTTGGTTCAAAAAATTTTGAGTTATGCGAATAACAAGATGATAAATAAATAAATGTCCCCTAAAAATAACCTTCTGCATTCTGCAAAGGTAGTTACCTGTTGAATTTTTCTTTCATTATTAATTCGCACCCCGTGTCCCTCTAGGTATATTCAGCGTGACTCACCTTAGGTACTCTAGCGTGACTCTCACCTTAGGTACTCTAGCGTGACTCTCACCTTAGGTACTCTAGCGTGACTCTCACCTTAGGTACTCTAGCGTGACTCACCTTAGGTACTCTAGCGTGACTCTCACCTTAGGTACTCTAGCGTGACTCTCACCTTAGGTACTCTAGCGTGACTCTCACCTTAGGTACTCTAGCGTGACTCTCACCTTAGGTACTCTAGCGTGACTCTCACCTTAGGTACTCTAGCGTGACTCTCACCTTAGGTACTCTAGCGTGACTCTCACCTTAGGTACTCTAGCGTGACTCTCACCTTAGGTACTCTAGCGTGACTCTCACCTTAGGTACTCTAGCGTGACTCTCACCTTAGGTACTCTAGCGTGACTCTCACCTTAGGTACTCTAGCGTGACTCTCACCTTAGGTACTCTAGCGTGACTCTCACCTTAGGTACTCTAGCGTGACTCTCACCTTAGGTACTCTAGCGTGACTCTCACCTTAGGTACTCTAGCGTGACTCTCACCTTAGGTACTCTAGCGTGACTCTCACCTTAGGTACTCTAGCGTGACTCTCACCTTAGGTACTCTAGCGTGACTCTCACCTTAGGTACTCTAGCGTGACTCTCACTTTAGGTACTCTAGCGTGACTCTCACCTTAGGTACTCTAGCGTGACTCTCACCTTAGGTACTCTAGCGTGACGTCCCACTCGCACATCTCTGATGTAAGAAATGTCCAGAATCTCCGTCTCCTGAAAACAGAAAACAAAAATTTACAAAAAGAATATATTATTCTACAAAAATTTGTTTATTATAATTGATTTAGTAGGGATTAAACGTCAGCTTCGGAACCAAAGGCCCAAATGCTAACGTCAAAAGGAAATTAAATACAAGTGACTGAAAAAAGAAGTAAGAAAGGAATGTCGCTCAAAGAACAAAGTGAACTACCACAAGTTGGTGACAACGCTCATGGGTGCAGAAAAGCTACTCCATGAATGCTGTCACTTACCAAGGAATATGACGAAAAGGGACAGAAGCAACAGCGGCTTTACTCACGGATGGAAGAGGAAAATGAAGAGGTGATAGTAAATGAAGCCTACGAGCCTACCTAACACAAAATCTATTACCTCGTAGTTGAAGAGCATAACCCTAGCGCTATCCTCTAAAACTGCAAGTAGCGGTAAAAATGATTAACATGGTAAGAAATAAAATATGGCAATTCATAATAAAAATTACAACAGTTCGCAGCCCTACCCCTTTCTCTTCCATTCACCACAGACAGCTTCAGGATAGGGCCCCTGGGGGCTCAATATATTTAATCGAAATTATTAATCAATAACTGTTTAAATTAGTAATGTTCTAAAAAATATTATTTTAATTACATGATGTTTGAAGTCGACAAGAATTGATTTTAATCAAATTCTCTTCGCCTTAAATTAGTAGTAAATAATAGTACTTTAGAGTGTTTTAATTAGTAGTAAATAAATAGTACTTTAGAGTGTTTTAATTAGTAGTAAATAAATAGTACTTTAGTGTTTTAATTAGTAGTAAATAATAGTACTTTAGAGTGTTTTAATTAGAAGTAAATAATAGTACTTTAGTGTTTTAATTAGTAGTAAATAAATAGTACTTTAGTGTTTTAATTAGTAGTAAATAATAGTACTTTAGTGTTTTAATTAGTAGTAAATAATAGTACTTTAGTGTTTTAATTAGTAGTAAATAAATAGTACTTTAGTGTTTTAATTAGTAGTAAATAATAGTACTTTAGTGTTTTAATTAGTAGTAAATAATAGTACTTTAGTGTTTAAATAGGTGTAAATAAATAGTACTTTAGTGTTTAAATAGGTGTAAATAATAGTACTTTAGAGTGTTTAAATATGTGTAAATAATAGTACTTTAGAGTGTTTTAATTAGTAGTAAATAATAGTACTTTAGTGTTTTAATTAGTAGTAAATAATAGTACTTTAGAGTGTTTTAATTAGTAGTAAATAATAGTACTTTAGAGTGTTTTAATTAGTATTAATAATAGTACTTTAGAGTTTTAATTAGTAGTAAATAATAGTACTTTAGAGTGTTTTAATTAGTAGTAAATAATAGTACTTTAGAGTGTTTTAATTAGTAGTAAATAATAGTACTTTAGAGTGTTTGAATTAGTAGTAAATAATAGTACTTTAGTGTTTTAATTAGTAGTAAATAATAGTACTTTAGAGTGTTTTAATTAGTATTAATAATAGTACTTTAGAGTTTTAATTAGTAGTAAATAATAGTACTTTAGAGTGTTTTAATTAGTAGTAAATAATAGTACTTTAGAGTGTTTTAATTAGTATTAATAATAGTACTTTAGAGTTTTAATTAGTAGTAAATAATAGTACTTTAGAGTGTTTTAATTAGTAGTAAATAATAGTACTTTAGAGTGTTTTAATTAGTATTAATAATAGTACTTTAGAGTTTAAATAGGTGTAAATAATAGTACTTTAGAGTGTTTTAATTAGTAGTAAATAATAGTACTTTAGAGTGTTTTAATTAGTATTAATAATAGTACTTTAGAGTTTTAATTAGTAGTAAATAATAGTACTTTAGAGTGTTTTAATTAGTAGTAAATAATAGTACTTTAGAGTGTTTTAATTAGTATTAATAATAGTACTTTAGAGTTTTAATTAGTAGTAAATAATAGTACTTTAGAGTGTTTTAATTAGTAGTAAATAATAGTACTTTAGAGTGTTTTAATTAGTATTAATAATAGTACTTTAGAGTTTTAATTAGTAGTAAATAATAGTACTTTAGAGTGTTTTAATTAGTAGTAAATAATAGTACTTTAGAGTGTTTTAATTAGTAGTAAATAATAGTACTTTAGAGTGTTTTAATTAGTAGTAAATAATAGTACTTTAGAGTTTTAATTAGTAGTAAATAATAGTACTTTAGAGTTTTAATTAGTAGTAAATAATAGTACTTTAGAGTGTTTTAATTAGTAGTAAATAATAGTACTTTAGAGTTTTAATTAGTAGTAAATAATAGTACTTTAGAGTTTTAATTAGTAGTAAATAATAGTACTTTAGTGTTTTAATTAGTAGTAAATAATATTACTTTAGAGTGTTTTAATTAGAAGTAAATAATAGTACTTTAGAGTGTTTTAATTAGAAGTAAATAATAGTACTTTAGAGTGTTTTAATTAGTAGTAAATAATAGTACTTTAGAGTGTTTTAATTAGTAGTAAATAATAGTACTTTAGAGTGTTTTAATTAGTAGTAAATAATAGTACTTTAGAGTGTTTTAATTAGTAGTAAATAATAGTACTTTAGAGTGTTTTAATTAGTAGTAAATAATAGTACTTTAGAGTGTTTTAATTAGTAGTAAATAATAGTACTTTAGTGTTTTAATAAGCAGTAAATAATAGTACTTTAGTGTTTTAATAAGTAGTAAATAATAGTACTTTAGTGTTTTAATGAGTAGTAAATAATAGTACTTTAGAGTGTTTTAATTAGTAGTAAATAATAGTACTTTAGAGTGTTTTAATTAGTAGTAAATAATAGTACTTTAGAGTGTTTTAATTAGTAGTAAATAATAGTACTTTAGAGTGTTTTAATTAGTAGGAAATAATAGTACTTTAGAGTGTTTTAATTAGTAGTAAATAATAGTACTTTAGAGTGTTTTAATTAGTAGTAAATAATAGTACTTTAGAGTGTTTTAATTAGTAGTAAATAATAGTACTTTAGAGTGTTTTAATTAGTAGTAAATAATAGTACTTTAGAGTGTTTTAATTAGTAGTAAATAATAGTACTTTAGTGTTTTAATAAGCAGTAAATAATAGTACTTTAGTGTTTTAATAAGTAGTAAATAATAGTACTTTAGTGTTTTAATGAGTAGTAAATAATAGTACTTTAGAGTGTTTTAATTAGTAGTAAATAATAGTACTTTAGAGTGTTTTAATTAGTAGTAAATAATAGTACTTTAGAGTGTTTTAATTAGTAGTAAATAATAGTACTTTAGAGTGTTTTAATTAGTAGTAAATAATAGTACTTTAGAGTGTTTTAATTAGTAGTAAATAATAGTACTTTAGTGTTATAATTAGTAGTAAATAATAGTACTTTAGAGTGTTTTAATTAGTAGTAAATAATAGTACTTTAGAGTGTTTTAATTAGTAGTAAATAATAGTACTTTAGAGTGTTTTAATTAGTAGTAAATAATAGTACTTTAAAGTGTTTTAATTAGTAGTAAATAATAGTACTTTAGAGTGTTTTAATTAGTAGTAAATAAAAGTACTTTAGAGTGTTTTAATTAGTAGTAAATAATAGTACTTTAGAGTTTTAATTAGTAGTAAATAATAGTACTTTAGAGTGTTTTAATTAGTAGTAAATAATAGTACTTTAGTGTTTTAATTAGTAGTAAATAATATTACTTTAGAGTGTTTTAATTAGAAGTAAATAATAGTACTTTAGAGTGTTTTAATTAGAAGTAAATAATAG
>CANNZV010004881.1:31256-65170 GCA_947561585.1 Caprella mutica
TTCACAGTTTCCAAGAGAACTTTACAAGAGAATCAAAAGTGAGTATTTTCCCGTGGGAGAAAATGAGTTTTAGTAATCTTCAAAGTGCACCGTAAAAGCTTTACTTTGCACTATTTTATTAACACTCTCAAACATGAATAACAGACAGAACAGTGTGAGAAAATAACAACTACCTTTGTGTAATAATAACAATGTTGAATGAATGGAAGAAAATAATAGAGATTTTGGATTTTTGGTAAAATATTTTACCGAAAAATGAACTGAATCTGAACCTGAGGCAATGAAATCATTGCTAGAGTAGCGCAGTGACTGCTAGAGTAGCGCAGTGACTGCTAGAGTAGCGCAGTGACTGCTATAGAGGCGCAGTGACTGCTATAGAGGCGCAGTGACTGCTATAGAGGCGCAGTGACTGCTATAGATTCGCAGTGACTGCTATAGAGGCGCAGTGACTGCTATAGAGGCGCAGTGACTGCTATAGAGTAGCGCAGTGACTGCTATAGATTCGCAGTGACTGCTATAGAGGCGCAGTGGACTGCTATAGAGGCGCAGTGACTGCTATAGAGGCGCAGTGACTGCTATAGATCGCAGTGACTGCTATAGAGCGCAGTGACTGCTATAGAGGCGCAGTGACTGCTATAGAGGCCAGTGAGTGTAAATCAGTTCACTTTAGTGATTTCGTGAAATGTGTCCTACAACATTACGAAAATAATCTAAAGACGAAGATTCTAAAATAAATACTGTTTTAATTTGAGGTAAATCGAGTGCAACGAATAATTAATTTAGTGAAGGGTTTACCGTCTGCTTTTGAACCAAAGGCCATATCGCCGACGTAAAAAAGGAAATTAAATACAAGGGACTGGAAGAAGCAGTCAGAAAGGAAAGTGGCTCCATGAATAAAGCCACCTACCACCGGTGGGTGACAAGCTCATGGATGCAGAAAAGCTACTGTGAATGAAGTTGTGTGATAATTGATGAATAAACAATATTTACTAATATTGGTGATGTTAATCAGTTAAATAAATATAGAAATATTGCAATGAAATACAATAGACTGAGTGCTATACATGTGGTACAAAACAATATACGCTAGAACTCCTCTATAGTGAATGAGTTAGGAAGTACTCGTATAGTGAACAAATTTTCTTTAGTCTGTCATAAAATCACTATCAGTTTTCTATAACTAAAGGCAATTCATCGCAGACTAAAGAAAATTTGATCACTTTACGAGGTAGATATAACTCATCCACTATAGAGGAGTTCACTATAGAGGAGTTCACTATACATGAGTTCACTATAGATGAGTTCACTATAGGGGAGTTCACTATAGAGGAGTTCACTATAGAGGAGTTCAATATAGAGGAGTTCACTATAGAGGAGTTCACTATAGAGGAGTTCACTATAGGGGAGTTCACTATAGAGGAGTTTACTATAGATGAGTTCACTATAGATGAGTTCACTATAGGGGAGTTCACTATAGGGGAGTTCACTATAGAGGAGTTCAATATAGAGGAGTTCACTATAGAGGAGTTCACTATAGAGGAGTTCACTATAGAGGAGTTCACTATAGAGGAGTTTACTATAGATGAGTTCACTATAGAGGAGTTCACTATAGAGGAGTTCACTATAGTGGAGCTCTACTGCAGTGATACATGTGATACAATACAATATAATGATACAGGTGATACTTGCTCTATCATTTGTATCTCATAATGATACATTGAAACAAAGGAGTTTTAATTGACGTTGAAGAATAAAAATCATAATTAAGTTAGAAGTTATGAAGGAATAAACTCTAGGGAAATTTTACACACTTTTGAAAAGAGTGTAAAGCTACTACTACCACTACTCTCACTGTAAAGAGAGTAAAGCTACTACCACTACTCTCACTGTAAAGAGAGTAAAGCTACTACCACTACTCTCACTGTAAAGAGAGTAAAGCTACTACCATTACTCTCACTGTAAAGAGAGTAAAGCTACTACCACTACTCTCACTGTAAAGAGAGTAAAGCTACTACCACTACTCTCACTGTAAAGAGAGTAAAGCTACTACCACTACTCTCACTGTAAAGAGAGTAAAGCTACTACCAATGTCCTCGTGGCGAATTGTCCAGCGGCGAGTTGTCCGGTCACCATTATATACATACCAAAATTTCAACATCTTTTATATTTAATAACTTTCAAATCCATGGAAAAAAAATGAGCAGAGGCTGCAGTTCTCTATATGGATACACATTAAATAAAAGTCTTTCGGCCAAATACATTTTGCCAATAATTGTCTCTTGCCAATTATCCGCACACGAGTGCATTGCATTTTATATATTGTGACAACATTTAAAGAATAAACATCTATTTATTATATTTAATCTATTTGAAGGGGAGAGGTTCGGTAATCAAGGAATTCAACGCCATGATTGGAAGATAAAATTTTGTTATATGTGATTAAGTTATTATGAATAGAAATCAGATAGAAATGATCTCTATGTTCACATCTTCAAAAGATTATTTTTGTTTTTAATAGAAAATAATGTCTTTTCACAGATTTTGTTACAGAAACATAATTTCCTTGAACTAAAGTATGAACTAAAGTATGAACTAAAGTATGAACTAAAGTATGAACTAAAGTATGAACTAAAGTATGAACTAAAGTATGAACTAAAGTATGAACTAAAGTGTGAACTAAAGTATGAACTAAAGTATGAACTAAAGTGTGAACTAAAGTGTGAACTAAAGTGTGAACTAAAGTGTGAACTAAAGTGTGAACTAAAGTGTGAACTAAAGTGTGAACTAAAGTGTGAACTAAAGTATGAACTAAAGTATGAACTAAAGTATGAACTAAAGTATGAACTAAAGTATGAACTAAAGTGTGAACTAAAGTGTGAACTAAAGTATGAACTAAAGTATGAACTAAAGTGTGAACTAAAGTATGAACTAAAGTATGAACTAAAGTGTGAACTAAAGTGTGAACTAAAGTATGAACTAAAGTATGAACTAAAGTGTGAACTAAAGTGTGAACTAAAGTGTGAACTAAAGTGTGAACTAAAGTGTGAACTAAAGTGTGAACTAAAGTGTGAACTAAAGTGTGAACTAAAGTGTGAACTAAAGTGTGAACTAAAGTGTGAACTAAAGTGTGAACTAACGTGTGAACTAAAGTATGAACTAAAGTGTGAACTAAAGTGTGAACTAAAGTATGAACTAAAGTATGAACTAAAGTATGAACTAAAGTGTGAACTAAAGTGTGAACTAAAGTATGAAGTCCGAAATAACAGTCATGTCTTACTCAGTAAGTTCTCTTGCCAGATTGTGTACAAACTACTCGCTAGATTTCATATTTCAGAGGTTTTTCCTTTGGATGGAAAGAGGCGATAGAAGAAGTAGAAAACTCTTAGAGGAAGATGTAAGTATTAAGTATAAATAACACAGAATTATTTGAATAATCTAATTAAGTAAATAATTCAACTAAATCTTTGTTTTTATAGAGAGATAAATAAATAAAAGTAAAATAAATATAAATATGTAAAATTCATTATGCAAATAATTTATATTGTCAATGTTACATTTAAATTATAACATTATATATCAAACAAAAGAAGAAGGACTGGCACAACTGAAGATCTCTTATTCATCAGATAATATTTCACTATCTTCACATTGGTATTTTTCTGAAACCTCTATTTCATGTTTCAGTTGATCGCAGTGCCGCTCAATGTTTGGAAATTGGTTTCGTTTTTGTTGAACCGGTGGAATTGGTCTTGCGGCAGGCAACAGAGCATGCAGCATGCTACAAGCAACAAAGGTGTTGCCCTGTATCTTCATTGAAAGTCACATGCTACATTCCTGTTGAAAGACATTGAAGTCGAATGCTACATGTTGCCTGTGTTGCCTCAGTGGAATTCCGCCTTAATATTGTACGGTCACATGAGTGTGTTCGTATATGCGTCTTTCACAACAAAACTGTATATCATCTTGATATGAACCTGCGCAAACTCTACCTGTAGTTAATATACCTTGCTACAGGAAGATTTAAGAGGGAGCATCTAAGACACTTTAGATCTTCAATATCTTCACAATATCCTCAGGAAACATCTTTCGATATTGGTAAAACTTCATCGTATTTCCTTTCATACAAAAAATGATATAAGAAACTCAATATGACATTTAATGTGATAATACATTCAAAAGTTTTGAAGTTTATACTCTACGTTATTTGGAATGAATATTATAAAAGTAAGTGAGACATGAACACTAATTTCAATGAAATTATTACTATTATTTAATTATAGTACAGAGCAGTTTGAGATTAAAGTGAAAGTAGCGCGTCACTTTATTAGAAGGGAGGGGCTTTATAATAAGAAATATTTTAGGGAAATCTAACGTAATAAAATTTTGATTCCTTTATTTGATGATTGATGGGAAAAAATTAAGAATGGACGAAAAGAAATAGGGAAAATTAGCATAAAAAACGAATTTGACACAACCGATACAGTTTATCATTACTAGTGTTAATTATTTATTATTGACTTTAATTCTACTTCAAGTAACAGCCAATCTTCACCTAAATCCTCACTCAACTGTAATTGTGAACGAGGATTAGCCCCTGTAAGGCCCATATATTTAACAAATATATTGTAAAAACAAATTGTGAAAAAATTGTCATTCATAACAAAAAAATATCCTTTTAAATATGAAAAATATTATGATTTTCACCAAATAATCAGAGAACTATTTTCTTTGGGTATAAATAACTTTGAGTGATATCATCACATTGAATCTGCTGAGCCTTTTTAAAGAGAAACTTAGCAATAGAACCTGAGAAGTTGAGAAGAGAAGGTAAATAGAAACTGAATTGCTTTAAAACCACTCTCAGCAAAATAAATAGATAAAGTGGCTTTCTTTGCAGTTCACAGAGGAAAAGAAAATACATTAGATAACATTAGAAAATGTATGTGCTGAATACTTTAGTTATAAAACAGAAATAGTCATTTTTCGATTCTATATAATTGACATACTTTTAATACATACAGGATTAATTTAAATAAAAGAATTACACAGATTGACACGAAAAATGTTCTCTTCACGATCAGTTTCGCCTCAAGGAATTCCTTCAGGCTTGGTAAACATGATCTAAATGGGGGTATTTGAGACCTGTCAGTCCGACTGTCAGTTGGCCGGATGAGATTAGGTGATGCTTGATTTTTGAGGCGGGGTTTATGTGCTCTGAATGGAAAACTGATCGTGAATGGTGAGCGATCAGGTCAGTGATCAGTATAGCCGCGTGCTGACACTGATTTAGCATTGATTGATTTAGTTGTTCTGAGATTCTTTTGAGTAGAATGCGCCGTAACAAGCCCTTTTCACAAATAGAGGAAGCCATTTTGGCCTGAACGGATGTAGGACATGAGCCTCATCCTCCCGTTCGTGAAATTATCACGAAAAGTGCATTAGCTTCTATTTTGAGAGATTCACAGCAATCTTAGTTTATTCATATTATATAATGATAAAAAATAGGGGTTCGTGTCCGGGGGGCTTATGTCCATACCCCATCTTCAACACCACGTTGATGACTGATCGTTAGTGGACGTCCTCGTTAAGCGCCTGAAGGAATTCCTTAAGGCCTGACTGACTGTGAATGGCCCGCTTTTATGACCGATATTATATATATTTTAAACAATAATTTTACGTTTGTAATAATATTAATATAATAATTTAATTAATTTAATTTTGTTGATGTAGGAAATTGGTAGGAAATAACTCATAAAATGCAGCTTGTAAATATTAAACTGAAAATTGATATGTTAAGTAATTACACATTGTGTAAAATGAATGAAATTGAGCAGTACCAATTTGATGACTAGGTAACAAGAGCAGAGTAATATTGACTTTATTCGAGTCTTTGCCCAATCTAGCGAACAAGAAAGACAAAAGAAAATATTTACCAAGAGTACATTGGGGGAAAAATGAGATGATCTTGTCTGTTGGAGAGAAGGTAAGAGAGACAGGTGTGATAGTTGGTAAGAGAGACAGGTGTGATAGTTGGTAATAGAGACAGGTGTATAGTGAACTCCTCTATAGTGAACTCCTATATAGTGAACTCCTCTATAGTGAACTCATCTATGTATAGTGAACTCATCTATGTATAGTGAACTCCTCTCTAGTGAACTCATCTATGTATAGTGAACTCATCTATGTATAGTGAACTCATCTATAGTGAACTCATCTATAGTGAACTCATCTATAGTGAACTCCTCTATAGTGAACTCCTCTATAGTGAACTCCTCTATAGTGAACTCCTCTATAGTGAACTCCTCTATAGTGAACTCCTCTATAGTGAACTCCTCTATAGTGAACTCCTATATAGTGAACTCCTATATAGTGAACTCCTCTATAGTGAACTCATCTATGTATAGTGAACTCCTCTCTAGTGAACTCATCTATAGTGAACTCCTCTATAGTGAACTCCTCTATAGTGAACTCCTCTATAGTGAACTCCTTTCTAGTGAACTCCTTTCTAGTGAACTCCTCTATAGTGAACTCCTCTATAGTGAACTCCTCTATAGTGAACTCCTCTATAGTGAACTCCTCTACAGTGAACTCCTCTATAGTGAACTCCTCTATAGTGAACTCCTCTATAGTGAACTCCTCTATAGTGAACTCCTCTATAGTGAACTCCTCTATAGTGAACTCCTCTATAGTGAATCTTGTGTAATTATCTACCCCGCATAGAGAAAAATTCTTTAGTCTCCCATAAAATGGACATGTGCACTATACAGGCTCACTATAGAGGAGTTCACTATAGAGCCGTTCTATAGTGATATAAGCTTTTAATTATAAATATACTGGGATGTAACGTCTACTTTCACCACTCAGTGTCATATTGCTGACGGTAAAATACTGAAATACAAAGGACACCGAAGAAGTTGTCAGAAGAAAACTTGTCCCAATGGTAAAATATGAGAAACTAGATTACGTGCACTCAGTAGAGCGCATACTTTCGCCGCCGCTTTGACCCTTTAGCTCTGAAAATCTAATATACTGCTAACTGGATAATGACCAATCGTCTCACCAAGTTTCATGCAATATGGTTCACTATTTTTTGAGTTATTGAGTTATGAATGACATTGACCTTGACCTTTCACCGGAATGCTCCCAAAATTCTGCCAGATAGTTCCTGGATATTGACCAATCGTCTCACCAAATTTCAGGCAATTTGGTTGAATAATTTTTCAGTTAAGCAAATAACAAGATGATAAATCGTAAATCTGATGTAATCACTCCTCTTGTTGTAAAAATTGATGACGATCTTATAGATTTTGTTCCCACGGTGAAATTTTTAGGCCTAATTCTTGACTGTAATCTAAATTTTTCTGATCATGTTAATGCTATATGTTGCAAATTATCCAAGACTACTGGTATTATTTTTTATATTCATAGTTTTGTTCCTAGATCCGTGTTAATTAATATTTATTATAGTTTAGTGTACCCTTATCTTATATATGGTGTCCTGATATGGGGGGGAGCTGCCAGTGTACACTTACGTCCTTTAGTTTTGCTACAAAAAAGA
Source organism: Caprella mutica (assembly GCA_947561585.1). Taxonomy (NCBI): domain Eukaryota; kingdom Metazoa; phylum Arthropoda; class Malacostraca; order Amphipoda; family Caprellidae; genus Caprella; species Caprella mutica. Next base: position 38,815 of record CANNZV010004881.1, read on the forward strand.
ATTATTAGAATTTTAACGTCATCTGACTTTTACGCTCACACTTCTCCTTTATTCAAGGAAACCAAAATTTTACCTGTTGGAGACATCTACAAATTTTTATTAGCTATCCATATGTTCAAACTTAATTCAGATAACCTTTTAACCTTTCCCAATCACTCCTACAATACTAGGTCTCGTCACTTAGCAGTTCCTTCCTTCCAGAGACTTACCACTTCGCAAAAATCTACTCATTTCAATGGTCCATTACTCTGGAATTCAATCCCATCCAATATTAGAGATATCCAGACTTTAAAATCTTTTAAAACATCCTATAAACAATTTTTATTGGACCAATTGGGCTGAATCTTTTCTTTTAAAATAATTTCCTTTTTATTTTTCATCATGTGCATTTATGTTTGTTTTTTCACCAATTAGTTTTTCTTTTTTGTCAATATGTGTTATGTATTTTTTTACTCACCAACCGATAATTAGAATTTGATTTTATATTTTTTGAATTCTGCCTGAAAAGGGAAACCTTCGTATAGGCTTGAATTAATTTTTTTCCTTTAAAATGTATATTGAATTAGGTAATCACTGATAAATTGTTCTGAATTTTATTTCAATAAAGAATACGAATACGAAATAAATAAATGCCGTCTAAAATATAACCTTTCCGCATTCTGAGAAGGTAATAACTTGAAAAGTAACAAACCATAATAAAATAAGTTACTATTACCTTCGCAATCTTGCGGAAGGTTATATTTTCATCGGACTTTATTTATTTATTCATTTATTTATCATCTTGTTATTCGCTTAACTGAAAAAATGTACAACCAAATTGCCTGAAATTTGGTGAAACGATTGGTCCATGTCCAGTGACCTGCTGCTAGTCTTTTGGGAGCAACCCGGTCAAAGGTCAAGGTCATGGTCATTTATAACTCAAAAAGTATTCAACCAAATTGTCTGAAATTTGATGGGAGGATTGGAAAATTTCCAGGAACGATTTGGTAGAATTTTGGAAGCGATCCGGTCAACGGTCAAGGTCAAGGTCATTTATAACTCGACAACTCAAAAAGTATTGTACCATATTGCATGAAACTTGGTGGGACGATTGGTTATCATCCAGTTAGCAGCTTCTAAAATTTTGGAAGAGAACGGACAAAGCAGAGGCGAAGGTATGCGCTCTACCGAGTGCACATAATCTTGTCAAGATATTCGTTACTAGAGAATCAGATCAGGTGTTATACATATTGTAACGTGAAACTTTTTTAAAATATAAAATACAGCTCTTACGCATTTAACGATTTTAACCGACTAACCTGATTTACAACCAAGCAATGTTAAGCTAACTTAATTTTTCAGAAACGTTTGTTTCAATATCTTTGATTTCTTAATAGCTTTCAAACTCAATATCATGTCTTCAAAATATTCGAGAAGCCCTCGAAAAAAACAGCAAGAAAACGAAAAAAAGAGATTATTTAGAAGTCTTCTAGTTAAAGACCCAATGAATGCGGTAACTGGGATTGTTAGACTTGGGAGCTTTCAAGTCAGCTACAGAACTGTATCGCATAGAATCAATGTTTTTAGAGTCATAGCATGTAGAGAAACCAATCACCAGAAATAAAAGAACAAGATTTAAAGTCACTGAAAAACATCCAGACTGAAGAGATGAAAAACTGTAAAGTACAGATTAGCGGTGAAAATAAGTGAGTAGCTACTCACAATCTATATATGTACTCACTCACCCATTTCTCACACACACTCACACTCTCATACTCACTCACACTCACTCACCTGGGTTTCTCTGTTGTGGTTCCAGTACACGAAGAATCCATCAGGGTCCACCTTCAGAATGATGGGCAGGCATTGGTTGCCGTCCTGAAAAGGAAATTAAGAACACGTTACCATTTTTTCAGGAATAAACACACTAGAGGTTTGTTACAACTGAGCAATGGAGGTACTATCATTTTAACACACATGACACACTGTAGACTGTAGATCATTCTAACAAATAATTACAATAGAGTTAGGCTAAAATTGGTAAAAAGGGTAATTTTATGACCAATAAGTTATATGGTGGATACCATCTTTCCATTTAAGCGGTCTATCTTATAGATTATTAAAATTAACTGATATATTAAATTTGAATCCTTTTTTTTTTAATTTTAGTCCTTCTATCAGTGAATAAAAACAATATTTAGATTTAATTTTTAGAAACGCTATTTGTAGTCTATTTGTGTTGAGGTATGAAGTGCAGCTCTAAAATATTGCAAACACACAAAGAACAAAAGATTTAATAATGAGACTGGAAAGCGACTGACAAACAAAACAATTGGTTTGTTGTGAGGCAGGGGGTTTGTTGTGAGGCAGGGGGTTTGTTGTGAGGCAGGGGGTTTGTTGTGAGGCAGGGGGTTTGTTGTGAGGCAGGGGGTTTGTTGTGAGGCAGGGGGTTTGTTGTGAGGCAGGGGGTTTGTTGTGAGGCAGGGGGTTTGTTGTGAGGCAGGGGGTTTGTTGTGAGGCAGGGGGTTTGTTGTGAGGCAGGGGGTTTGTTGTGAGGCAGGGGGTTTGTTGTGAGGCAGGGGGTTTGTTGTGAGGCAGGGGGTTTGTTGTGAGGCAGGGGGTTTGTTGTGAGGCAGGGGGTTTGTTGTGAGGCAGGGGGTTTGTTGTGAGGCAGGGGGTTTGTTGTGAGGCAGGGGGTTTGTTGTGAGGCAGGGGGTTTGTTGTGAGGCAGGGGGTTTGTTATGAGGCAGGGGGTTTGTTGTGAGGCAGGGGGTTTGTTGTGAGGCAGGGGGTTTGTTGTGAGGCAGGGGGTTTGTTGTGAGGCAGGGGGTTTGTTGTGAGGCAGGGGGTTTGTTGTGAGGCAGGGGGTTTGTTGTGAGGCAGGGGGTTTGTTGTGAGGCAGGGGGTTTGTTGTGAGGCAGGGGGTTTGTTGTGAGGCAGGGGGTTTGTTGTGAGGCAGGGGGTTTGTTGTGAGGCAGGGGGTTTGTTGTGAGGCAGGGGGTTTGTTGTGAGGCAGGGGGTTTGTTGTGAGGCAGGGGGTTTGTTGTGAGGCAGGGGGTTTGTTGTGAGGCAGGGGGTTTGTTGTGAGGCAGGGGGTTTGTTGTGAGGCAGGGGGTTTGTTGTGAGGCAGGGGGTTTGTTGTGAGGCAGGGGGTTTGTTATGAGGCAGGGGGTTTGTTGTGAGGCAGGGGGTTTGTTGTGAGGCAGGGGGTTTGTTGTGAGGCAGGGGGTTTGTTGTGAGGCAGGGGGTTTGTTGTGAGGCAGGGGGTTTGTTGTGAGGCAGGGGGTTTGTTGTGAGGCAGGGGGTTTGTTGTGAGGCAGGGGGTTTGTTGTGAGGCAGGGGGTTTGTTATGAGGCAGGGGGTTTGTTGTGAGGCAGGGGGTTTGTTGTGAGGCAGGGGGTTTGTTGTGAGGCAGGGGGTTTGTTGTGAGGCAGGGGGTTTGTTGTGAGGCAGGGGGTTTGTTGTGAGGCAGGGGGTTTGTTGTGAGGCAGGGGGTTTGTTGTGAGGCAGGGGGTTTGTTGTGAGGCAGGGGGTTTGTTATGAGGCAGGGGGTTTGTTGTGAGGCAGGGGGTTTGTTGTGAGGCAGGGGGTTTGTTGTGAGGCAGGGGGTTTGTTGTGAGGCAGGGGGTTTGTTATGAGGCAGGGGGTTTGTTGTGAGGCAGGGGGTTTGTTGTGAGGCAGGGGGTTTGTTGTGAGGCAGGGGGTTTGTTGTGAGGCAGGGGGTTTGTTATGAGGCAGGGGGTTTGTTGTGAGGCAGGGGGTTTGTTATGAGGCAGGGGGTTTGTTATGAGGCAGGGGGCTTTAGAGTAACTGTTTTCTCAATTTAAATGTTCATTTCAATTATTTTTATACTAATATACATAATAAATACACACAGTGTATTGCTGGCAAACTATACACCTCACTTACTAAACACTGAAATAAATAATAACATTGTAATAAAATAAATAACTCGAAACAGACAATTAAATGCTGTTTGTTTCATATTTCCAACAATGAAAAATGATAAAATTCAGCCATAAAAATTCCCATACAACCAAAGGTAATTTTTCTGCCCGAATGCGAATAGATTTTTGCGAACATTCGAATAAAAAGTTCGTCATGATGGACCATTATTGAAACTAAAAAATACACTTTTACTTGCAACTGTGTTATTTTTTATTAGTTTATAAAAACATTTTGTATAGCAACCATCTACCTTTGGAGAAAAGAAAACATTGGGGGTAGTAATATATTTCAGAGTGAGCTTTTCTTCTTGAGATTAGTTTTACAGCTCACTGTAATGAGCTTTGAGCTTATCTCATTGAGCTTTGAGATTATTCACTGAGCTTTGAGCTTACCTCACTGAGCTTTGAGCTTTGCAAAGTGAGCTTTAAGATCTGAACATTAATAGAAGTACTACAATCAGAATGAAAAAGTATAAAGATACTATTAGAGAAATTATACCAATTGGAAATATAAATATTGGTGTACATCACTGAATGTTAGTATTTATTATTGTGATGAAATAATTCATCACAAAAATACTAGTATTCATCACAAAAATACTAGTATTCATCACTAGAATACTAGTATTCATCACTAGAATACTAGTATTCATCACTAGAATACTAGTATTCATCACTAGAATACTAGTATTCATCACTAGAATACTAGTATTCATCACTAGAATACTAGTATTCATCACTAGAATACTAGTATTCATCACTAGAATACTAGTATTCATCACTAGAATACTAGTATTCATCACTAGAATACTAGTATTCATCACTAGAATACTAGTATTCATCACTAGAATACTAGTATTCATCACTAGAATACTAGTATTCATCACTAGAATACTAGTATTCATCACTAGAATGAAAGTAATTAAGAGTTTTTTCCCTAGAATAATTCAACTCGTCAAATTTAAACTGGAAATTTTTTATTAATTTTTTTTAATATCCAAAACATATTGACTTCTTTATAATTATTCTAATGGATATTACAGTGAAAAATGACACTGTGTAGTGAGTAGTGAGTAGCGTGTGATTGGTGGGGCAAGCGGAGGATTTGTAATTTCGTTCCACTGAATATTCATTATTTGTTTACTTTCATCCATTATCTAAATCATTATAGGAAATATTGGAATATAAATAAAGGAATATTGGAATCTAAATATAGGAATATTGGAATATAAATATAGGAATTCATCATAGGAGGAGCATATGTGGAATAAATATGGTCCAAAATAACAATTAGGATTGCTTCTATTATCATTTTACTGATAAATAAACTGTCGAAAAAAAACAAAAGAAACTTCCATTATCACTAATTGGATTTAGAGGAATGACTCGACAGTATTTATTCGATGCATAGATAACAATTAAATGGTGATAAGTTAGCTGGTATTTTAAGAGAGGTTTTGTTGTCAAATATTATTTACATTTTTTTCTGGAAACATAAATATATTACATTCATTGTTATATTGTATATAAAATCTTCAGATCGGAAAGCTGTTTGAAATAAATTATTTTGTAACTCTAAATGTAAATTGAGATCTTCCATTTGCTCAAGTGGCTTGTGGTGAGCAGAACTATTTGAAATATTGGCGAAATTTATTACAGTAGAACTCCTATATAGTGAATGTACAGTCCTGAAAAAGAGAACTACCCCGTATAATGAACCCTTTTTTTAGTCTGCCATCAATGGTCATTAGTTTTCTAAACCTGATGGCTGTTGATCGCAGACTAAACAAAATTAGCTCACTATTCCCCTGATAACATTCCACTATCGGGCCAACGTCGGTAAAAGTTGGCAAAGTAAAGGCACGATCGGGCATTGGCATACCAGTGCTATTACACACTGGGCCAAAGTAAGGTAAGTACATTGGGTCAACGGTTGCCAAACAACATTAGTTAACCAATCCAGTGATTTTTTGATGTACCAGTATATTTATTATACTGGTGTACTATGCAGTTCTATTAGGCAGTTATCGCCAGACAATCAAAGAGGTTAGGTGCAAATGATCTCTCTCAATATTAATCATACCAAATAGCCAATTTAATATCCTCAATTAAGTATATCTTTGATATTGTAGCCGTTTCTGGCAATTTAGTATAAATGGGCCTGTTATCCCTTCAATTATTAATTTAGCACTTTATTTATTTCATAAAAAATGAGCATGGCCGCTAGTTAATTCATATATTTAGTATGAAAAAATTATTCAGATTGTAAATTAAATTTTAAATTAAAATATTATTATTTGGTTAAATTAGCGTAGATAAAATAATATACATTTGAATTTGAAAAGGTAACTGTTGTATATTGTTTACCCTGATTTTGATATATAAGATGTATTTGTTAGACGGTTACTACATTGTGAGAAGTAACTGTTGTCTTCACGTGATCTGTATAACGTAATATATATAAAACATAAAAATAGCACTGGCGTAGATCGGCATGACATCGGCAACATTATGTATTAATAACAGGTTTACAATTCATTAATATGACGTTTATAAGTTATTCATGAGACATTTATAAGTCATTTGACAGAACTGGGTCAGTGAGTTGACAAAACGTCGTATTTGCACTAGCCCAATGGAACACTAGCAGTTCATGATCGGCAACGTTAAGTATTGCCGGTACCAATAAGTCGTTTAATTATACGTGGTTATACTGTTCTGGGCCGGTGGACATCCGTGAGGTGGGCCAACGTTGGGTCTTTGTTGGTCCAATACACCGAGACCTGCATGACAACGTTGGCCCAGAGTTTTGTTCTGAATTTAGCCAACTTTGGCCCAACATTATGATGTTTACTTGGTATGGGTAGTTTTCTTATTCAGGACTCTTTAGTCACTATAGAGGAGTTCTAGTGTAATAAGTCAGGGTCTGTAAATCTTTCACGTAGAATGTTTAACAGTAAGAAACATTTAAACAGGATATGTCTATGAGAGTCATTAATCCCGTGGTCTTTTCTAGGGCAAGTTGCAGAAAGAATAAGCTTTGTAGGTATGGTATTCCTTAAGTTTTAAAATGTGTTATTCCGACTTTCACATAAATTAATGAGGAATTGATTAGAAGTGGTATTTCATTCCCATTGGCTTAGAGTTAAACTTGGAGACAGTCTACAGGTGGTTGAAGATCATTTGGATAAATGAGGAGCATTGAAGGAGTTTATAAAAGATCTCGGGGTATATAAATAGAGGTTGTGTCCATGATGGGACTTTTTGTTCGTCCACTCGAGATGAAGAAACTCAGCTGGGTAGAAGAGTTTACGATCCTTTGACTCAGGCACGAGGAAGGCTTCATCTAACCCTTTGAAATTGTATGAAAATCGCAAGATGGGCCTACAAATGAAGATCTTCATCCGATTATTTTGCAGTAATTGTAATTTCGACGAGTCCCTTGCCACAGCCAATTGAGCAGATTATTCACCTCCCCCATCCATATCCCCCAGTGCTTAGTGTAAACCTCCCCCCTTGTGCTGACCAGTGAAAGGTGAGCCCCTCCATCTCCAAGGTTTTGCTGTATCTTAAATTCCTCCATAGGCAAGCATTTATAGATTAAATTATAGACATGTTTACTTAATATTTAATAACTGACCTTTTTATCTGATTACTAATTTACTTTAATTTAATTTTGAAGTTAATTAATTATATGAAGAATTTGATTACTTATTTACGTAAACAGCAAATGCGGACAAAATAGTACCTCCAAATAAATAGCATATATATTATCACGCCACCAAGTAAATCAAAGAATTTGATTGTTAAAACATATTTGGAAATTAATATTGACACAATACTATTCATCATTTAAATATAAATATTTATTATTTTTTTTTTACATTGATAGTTTATACAACGAGAGTTGTACTATTCAAGAAAAAGTTATACAAAATTAAGCTTGTTTTAAATTTTAAACATAATATTAACCTTGTTTCAAATAATAATCATAATTTTTCATTGCTATTAGTTAGAGGTGTGCTTAATGATGGGAACTGTGTTAATTAGGTAGCATTAGAGATAGAGGGGGCAAATACAGTAGATAGTACACTATAGAGCATCCGGTGAACAGAGATAGGAGTGAACTGTTAAAAACAAACAGTGTGTGCATCATAGTGCACAGCTAAAAGAAGGTAAAGTGTGCATCATAGTGCACAGTTAAAAGAAGGTGAAGTGTGCATCATAGTGCACAGATAATTCAACAATTTCGTGGTCATAACCCTAGCACTATCCTCTAAAACTGCAAGTAGCGTCAAAAAATGTCCCAATAAATGAAAAAAAATTTAACTAATATAGTGTACATTTGACTGACTTTAATAATTCAGTCAGATGTACATAAAGAGTTATATTATTTATTTATATAATGATTAGCGCCATTCACCTGACATAGTGAGATATGACACACCCGCATGACTTGATAATGCAGCTGTGAGACCCACATAGAAAAGAATACACGTAGTGAAACGTACAATACACTCTACACAGTACAATACACAGTACACTTTATACAGTACAATACACAGTACACTCTATACAGTACAATACACAGTACACTCTATACAGTACAATACACAGTACACTCTATACAGTACAATACACAGTACACTCTATACAGTACAATACACAGTACACTCTATACAGTACAATACACAGTACACTCTATACAGTACAATACACAGTACACTCTATACAGTACAATACACAGTACACTCTATACAGTACAATACACAGTACACTCTATACAGTACAATACACAGTACACTCTATACAGTACAATACACAGTACACTCTATACAGTACAATACACAGTACACTCTATACAGTACAATACACAGTACACTCTATACAGTACAATACACAGTACACTCTATACAGTACAATACACAGTACACTCTATACAGTACAATACACAGTACACTCTATACAGTACAATACACAGTACACTCTATACAGTACAATACACAGTACACTCTATACAGTACAATACACAGTACACTCTATACAGTACAATACACAGTACACAGTACACTCTATACAGTACAATACACAGTACACTCTATACAGTACAATACACAGTACACTCTATACAGTACAATACACAGTACAATACACAGTACACTCTATACAGTACAATACACAGTACACTCTATACAGTACAATACACAGTACACTCTATACAGTACAATACACAGTACACTCTATACAGTACAATACACAGTACACTCTATACAGTACAGTACACTCTATACAGTACAGTACACTCTATACAGTACAATACACTCTATACAGTACAATACACTCTATACAGTACAATACACAGTACACTCTATACAGTACAATACACAGTACACTCTATACAGTACAATACACAGTACACTCTATACAGTACAATACACAGTACACTCTATACAGTACAATACACAGTACACTCTATACAGTACAATACACAGTACACTCTATACAGTACAATACACAGTACACTCTATACAGTACAATACACAGTACACTCTATACAGTACAATACACAGTACACTCACTCTATACAGTACAATACACAGTACACTCTATACAGTACAATACACAGTACACTCTATACAGTACAATACACAGTACACTCTATACAGTACAATACACAGTACACTCTATACAGTACAATACACAGTACACTCTATACAGTACAATACACAGTACACTCTATACAGTACAATACAGAGTACACTCTATACAGTACAATACAGAGTACACTCTATACAGTACAATACACAGTACACTCTATACAGTACAATACACAGTACACTCTATACAGTACAATACACAGTACACTCTATACAGTACAATACACAGTACACTCTATACAGTACAATACACAGTACACTCTATACAGTACAATACACAGTACACTCTATACAGTACAATACACAGTACACTCTATACAGTACAGTACACTCTATACAGTACAATACACAGTACACTCTATACAGTACAATACACAGTACACTCTATACAGTACAATACACAGTACACTCTATACAGTACAATACACAGTACACTCTATACAGTACAATACACAGTACACTCTATACAGTACAATACACAGTACACTCTATACAGTACAATACACAGTACACTCTATACAGTACAATACACAGTACACTCTATGCAGTACAATACACAGTACACTCTATACAGTACAATACACAGTACACTCTGTACAGTACAATACACAGTACACTCTATACAGTACAATACACAGTACATGTAGGAAGGGTCTAAGCCTTATTTTGTTCAGGAGCTTCCAAAGTTTGTAGATAAATTTATTAGTGTTGCTGATATACAACAGAGGATTGAGGTTCTTTACCCATAGTAAATAAATAGAGAAGTATACCTAGTACAATATTGGAACATCCGAAAATATTATGAGTGACGTCACACATAATATTTTCCAATTGTTTAAATAAAAAATGTGCTATTATTCAGTTAAATGTGCATTTTCATGGAAAATAACTTACTTAAAATTGTTTTTTATCACGTTATACACTCTATTCACTTATAATATTTAACTAATAATACTTATATTTGACAGTACTCTGTGTGACGCCATTTGTTTACATCGTTTCTGAAGAATGGATCAAGTTCACCGTCAATGAATTCGAAACTCACCAACTTTTCTATTTATTCACCAAGCTTTAACCTATTTCGGCAGAAAATATCTAGATGACGGGCAATCGTAGAGCGCATACCGTCACCACCGCTTATAAATTATTTTAACCATCCAAATAATCCTTGAGTTAAAGTGACATTGACCTTTGACCCGTTCGGTTTCAAGATCTAACCCAATGGTTCCATAATAATGACAATCGTTCCACCAAATTTCTGACAATTTGGTTGAATGAATTTAGAGTAATGCGAATAACAAAATTACAAATATATAAAGTTATAATGCCGATGAAAACATAGCCTTCCGCAATTTTTTAAATTTGTGTGGCTTTTCCCATTCCTCCACCGAAAGCGTAATACGACCTAATAACTAATGACGCAATCCTTAAAATTACGCAATGCAAAGTTATAAGAATGGCGCAGTAGTCCTAAGATGGCGCAATGGCGCAGTAGTCCTAAGATGGCGCAATGGCACAGTAGTCCTAAGATGGCGCAATGGCACAGTAGTCCTAAGATGGCGCAATGGCACAGTAGTCCTAAGATGATGCAATGGCGCATTAGTCCTAAGATGATGCAATGGCGCATTAGTCCTAAGATGATGCAATGGCGCATTAGTCCTAAGATGGCGCAATGGTGCAGTAGTCCTAAGATGGCTCAATAGTTCAAAGATGGTGCAATGGCGCATTAGTCCTAAGATGATGCAATGGCGCATTAGTCCTAAGATGATGCAATGGCGCAGTAGTCCTAAGATGGCGCAATAGTTCAAAGATGGTGCAATGGCGCATTAGTCCTAAGATGATGCAATGGCGCATTAGTCCTAAGATGATGCAATGGCGCAGTAATCCAAAGATGGCGCAATCTTACCTGTCAATAATGATGACAATAAATTACATTATCTGCGTATCGACTACTTTTCCATAAGCTACTGTATCGAGAACAGATACACCTGATACAAGCACAGGCATGGCTATACTCGTGGCTAGAAGAGGAAAATGAAGAGGTGATAGTAAATGAAGTCTACAAGTCTACCTAACACAAAATCTAAGACTGTAAGCAGCGTTTAAAATATGATCAACATGGTAAAAATGAAAAAAGACAATCCATAGCCCAAATTACAACAGTTCTGGGTCCAAAGCTGTCTGTGATGAATGGAAGAGAAGTCTTGCATTCACCACAGACAGCTTCAGGATAGAGCCCCTGAGAGTTAGGTAGGAAATAAATTGATCTATTTTTATTCTATTGTCATTCATCTATTTATTTTTTAGTTGTTTGTTTCTTCCAAGTAACTAATTGTGTGCTTTCAAGAAGAGATAAACTACCTCTTCATTTTCCTCTTACATTCCTTGGTGCTGTTGGCAAAATAAAGTCAGAAGACTTTTTGAAAATTGAAAATGAAAAAAAAATCGAAAAAAAACTGAATAAATTTACATTTTGATACGAATTCAAAAACTTTAAATTATCAATAAATAATAATAAATAATTGTTGCAATTAAATTAAAATGCATCAATATTAATTGAGCTGATTTTATCTCAAAGTGTTTCTTCATTGGCGCAGAGTAGCTTTTCTACACCAATGAGCCCTTGCAATGGTTATAAGAGTAGTACATAGTGCATCTATCTACTAGGGTGAGTTACGAATTATCGGTTGGTACTACATCATCGGTCATGTTAGGAAAAAAAAACGATATAAATATTATCATTAGATAGCACTGTGTAATAATTATAATTTTTATATCATTTTTCTTATATGACCGAAGATGCAGTACCGACCGATAATTAGTAATTTACCCTAGCCTTAGCCATATTTTAAATAGAAAAAAAATTAATAGTAAAAAAGAAGAGCAAAATGATCGTACAACCAATATTGCATGTTATTAATGATATCGTTGTTTATATCAATATAATTGTCCAGGACAATAACCCCTCGGGGGGTTTATTGCACGGGGGTTATTTTGCACGGGGTTTTTGACCGCGGGGGGTATTTGTCCGGGGGGTTTATTGTACGGGGTTTTTTTTCGGGGGTATTTTGCACGGTTTTTTTTTGACCACGGGGGGTTATTGTCCTATCACCATAATGAAGGTCCTGTCACAAAATCGGTTGAATAGAGACTATGATGTTCACATGAAAGGTACAGGGTCAATTTCCTGACACGAATAACAAACCGGATGATAATTTATTATTAAATTGCATCAAAATAAAGTCATTGAGGAGAAAACGATACCTAGTATTTTAATTGGTATCCATGTTACCTGCAGGTATCAGTGATACCAATTAGAGTACTAAATTAAACAACAATAATAAACTAATAAATTATCCATCTTGTATACAGTATGTTCCACAAAAAAAGTAAATAATTTAAAATTAAAAGATGAGGGGTACTCGTAGAGCGCTTACTTTTGTCACCGCTTATACTTGACCTTCACCTTTGACCCCGTTATCTCCCAAAATCTAACCAAATGGTTCCTGGATGGTGACCAATCGACCCATAAAATTCCAGGCAATTTGGTGGAAGACTTTTTGAGTTATGTGAGTAACAAGATGATAAAATACCGCCTAAAATATAACCTTCCACAATCTGCGATGGAAATAAGTTGCTGTATAAGTAGTAATATATTTATATATGAGTCAGTATCTTCAATACAAGTTTTTTATTATTTATGCATTACTATGCCTGAAATTGTAGTGAATAAAAAAATCACTAGAATTAGCAAGCATAAAATGAATAAATAATATAAAAAGCTTGTCTTAAAGATATGGGCCACTACATAAATATATTTCGAGTTTTTTGATTTCAAAATAGTGTATAGTTTTTGTGAGACATACTGTACAGGGTGACCCACAAAAATGTGTACTAACTTTGAAGTAATATAAATATTGTATTTATAAAGATAAAAACGTAGAGTTCAAGTAAAATTATACATTAGTTTTTTTTACCCACTCTACCACCGTCATTGCTTAAGATTGTATGTGTTTTGTAACTCTATTTTTTATCTACTTATAAATACAATATTTATATCAATACACAGTTAGATGCACTTTTTTATGTGACATACGGTATAGTTCAGAGCAGGAAATGGGCCTTTACCCTACCTATTAAATGGTGTCTCGAAGTTTTCTCGTCTCGATTAGATTCAGTTTGAAGGGCAAACTTTTACAATGAAAAATCACAGCTGAGACTAATAGTTAGGCCTCATTATACGGCAAAAATATACCGGAGAAGTTAGGCAAGAAGTGGTGACGCTTTCGCCATTTGATTGGGGAAACACCTGGTGTAACGTGTAATTAGGGGTATATACCTGGTGTAACGTAATTAGGGGAATATACCTGGTGTAACGTAATTAGGGGTAAATACCTGGTGTAACGTAATTAGGGGTATATACCTGGTGTAACGTAATTAGTGGTATATACCTGGTGTAACGTAATTAGGGGTAAATACCTGGTGTAACGTAATTAGGGAAAAACACCTGGTGTAACGTAATTAGGGAAAAACACCTGGTGTAACGTAATTAGGGAAAAATACCTGGTGTAACGTAATAAGGGGTAAACACCTGGTGTAACGTAATTAGGGGTAAACACCTGGTGTAACGTAATTAGGGGTATATATCTGGTGTAACGTAATTAGGGGAAAATACCTGGTGTAACGTAATTAGGGGAAAATACCTGGTGTAACGTAATTAGGGGTAAATACCTGGTGTAACGTAATTAGGGGAAAATACCTGGTGTAACGTAATTAGGGGTAAATACCTGGTGTAACGTAATTAGGGGTAAATGCCTGGTGTAACGTAATTAGGGGTAAACACCTGGTGTAACGTAATTAGGGTTATATATTTGGTGTAACGTAATTAGGGGTAAATACCTGATGTAACGTAATTAGGGGTAAATACCTGGTGTAACGTAATTAGGGGAAAATACCTGATGTAACGTAATTAGGGGAAAATACCTGATATAACGTAATTAGGGATAAATACCTGGTGTAACGTAATTAGGGGAAAATACCTGATGTAACGTAATTAGGGGAAAATACCTGATGTAACGTAATTAGGGGAAAATACCTGGTGTAACGTAATTAGGGGTAAATACCTGATGTAACGTAATTAGGGGAAAATACCTGATATAACGTAATTAGGGGAAAATATCTGGTGTAACGTAATTAGGGGAAAATACCTGATGTAACGTAATTAGGGGAAAATACCTGATGTAACGTAATTAGGGGTAAATACCTGATGTAACGTAATTAGGGGAAAATACCTGGTGTAACGTAATTAGGGGAAAATATCTGGTGTAACGTAATTAGGGGTAAATACCTGATGTAACGTAATTAGGGGAAAATATCTGGTGTAACGTAATTAGGGGAAAATACCTGATGTAACGTAATTAGGGGAAAATACCTGATGTAACGTAATTAGGGGAAAATACCTGATGTAACGTAATTAGGGGAAAATACCTGATGTAACGTAATTAGGGGAAAATACCTGGTGTAACGTAATTAGGGGAAAATACCTGGTGTAACGTAATTAGGGGTAAATACCTGGTGTAACGTAATTAGGGGTAAATACCTGGTGAATATCAACAGGTTTAATATTGGAACTGTACTACCAAATATTATTATTTTGTTACGAAATAGTAAGTACTTTAAATAAATAGGCATTTTATAAGTACAATAAAGTAAAGCAAAACTACACCGTTTGTTTTTATTTCCATTTCACAGACATTATCAGTTCAGAAATAGGATTGACGTGAGTAACGATAAAGAAATGCAACGTGACGAGGTTCGTAAAATGAAGAGAAAAAAAAATTATCTGGAGACTAAATTCGAGAAAGCTCAGAACTGCTTCTGGCTACAAAACTCACAAAAAAATATGCACGAGTTCATCTCCGCAAATTTTTCTGACTTCCGAGTCATTTGGAAAAGGAGATTGGGGTGAACGAGTTGAAAAAAGTCATCATTTTTTCTTTTAAAGAGTAAAAAAATATTTTTTATTAAATCATTATACAATTATGCATTAATAATACGTACTTGTGTTTGAATATAATCCTAAACCATTAAATTAATTGAATTAGCAATGGGTGGATAAAATGTACTGTCGTTAATAAAGAATGACACAATATCATGTTAGTAGAGGTAACATAATCAGTATTCACTCATCTTTAGTTAATTAAATTGAACTGAGATGTTACAGTAACTCACTATAATTTTATTCTATTTAAAAACATAAATATCAGGAATTATCAAGTCATTACTGTCTAAAAGATATTCAATACTATTAATATTAATTAATTTATAGTGGCTTTAAGGATAATAAATAAAATAATGATATATGTTTTTGATCTAATTTATATTATATATCAGTAATTAATTGCCCTAATACATTAGCTGTACGAGTAAGACTCATCTAGTGATTGTAGTTGCTTAGTTTCCATAGATTCCTCAAAAGAAATAAAAAATAAAAATCATTAGTATACTAAAAAACGTTAACAACAAACAGAACAAGGGTCGTAACTACAGGATCAGATTCACTCAGAAAAAATTTGTCACTTCCACTGTTACTTTAGAAGAATGGTCAAAATTGTGAGATACTCGAGTTCATCAACTACAATTTTGATATAATCATTGGTTTCAATCTCTTGAAACAAATATGTTATTATATTTTGTAGTATGATGCAGTTAAATGGAAAAATTTCTCGGTATTGGCATCATCCGTGAAACATCTGATCGTTCCAGAGTGAGATGTTTTTTAGGGTATCACGGGTTTATTTATTTAAGGTCTGGATCGGTAAGTCAGTTAACCATAGGTCCTTCGGGCAGTATTTAAAAAAGGGGCTGGTGATGACAACAGCGATGTCGTGTGAAATGAAAGTCTTTCCATCATAGGAACAAAAGAAAAGATATACCTCATGTAGAAGGAAATAAATTAAAAGAAACAAAGTGTTGAAGTATTCACGAAGCCGCTGTCCAGATTAGAACGTTGGAAAAGAGGCACGCATAGTCCTACTTAGATGAAAATGTGCCTCTAGTTACGATTACGACGATAGACCGGACAGGAATACGCGAGAACGGGATTTAGTTAATGTCTCCAGTTGCCGAAAGAACAGGAAAGTGAATCTGAGTAGATGTGCCATCTCCAAAGGAAAGTAACAAATAATCGAGATGTTGATGGTTGTTTTTGAGTTTATGTGGGGTGGTTCATCGGTGTGAGCCACCACGCTGGCTGTGGTTCTCCAGAAGTGAAGAGATGGAAAAAATGTCCGGGTCCACCACCGCGAGTAAACCCCTTTCGAATATCTTACGATTACGATAAGAAGCACGCGTAGTAAGCATTAGCAGGTGACCTAAACTCTAAACATGTAAATCATCATTTATGAGATATTGGGGAAAAAAGAGCAATGAAAAACCTATTTCAGATAGTAAACATTAAATAGAACATGTTTTGAATTGTTAGAAACACGAGCCAACCAGGTTTTTTTTTCTGTGTTAAAAATAGGTATCTACGGATAAAAGTTAAAACATACATAAAACAGACGAACAAGTTTTAAACGATTAAAAAGGATCAAAATAAAGTAATAGAAAGATGAAAATATCAAATAGGTTTATTGCTATGCTTAATTTGTGGGTTATTTGACTTTAGTTAGGTAGGTTCACCTGCATGCTATAGTAATTCTACAGTTATTTGATTTTAGTTAGGTAGGTTCATCTGCAAGCTTGGTAATTCTACAGTTATTTGACTTTAGTTAGGTAGGTTTCATCTGCATTGCTATGGTAATTCTACAGTTATTTGACTTTAGTTAGGTAGGTTCATCTGCATGCTATGGTAATTCTACAGTTATTTGACTTTAGTTAGGTTAGGTTCATCTGCATGCTATGGTAAATTCTAGTTATTTGACTTTAGTTAGGTAGGTTTCATCTGCAAGCTATGGTAATTCTACAGTTATTTGACTTTAGTTAGGTAGGTTCATCTGCATGCTATGGTAATTCTACAGTTTATTTGACTTTAGTTAGGTAGGTTCATCTGCATGCTATGGTAATTCTACAGTTATTTTGACTTTAGTTAGGTAGGTTCATCTGCATGCTATGGTAATTCTACAGTTATTTGACCTTTAGTTAGGTAGGTTCATCTGCATGCTATGGTAATTCTACAGTTATTTGACTTTAGTTAGGTAGGTTCATCTGCATGCTATGGTAATTCTACAGTTATTTGACTTTAGTTAGGTAGGTTCATCTGCATGCTATGGTAATTCTACAGTTTATTTGACTTTAGTTAGGTAGGGTAGGACTATGGTAAATATAAAAATTATTAATGGTATTCACATTTTAAACAGTATGAGAAAAATTAGTGAAAACTCGAGTAATGAAGAACAGCAACACTAATTTTGTAAAGAGTTATGGCGATTTGAAAGGAAATTATGTAAATGAGATACAATCCAAATAAATTTCAGAAAGAAAACATTGAAGTAGTATTTACCCCAGACTCCTCCAAACTCTGTCATTATGAATATGATTTGAACACATTCATCGTGAAATGGCGCAAAGAAGCTGATAACAAGATGTATGTTATTACCTTCGCAGAATGTGGGAAGGTCATATTTTCATCGGAATTTATTCATATATTTATCATCTTGTTATTCGCTTAACTGGAAAAGTGTTCTACCAAATTGCCTGAAATTTGATGAAACGATTGGTCCATGTCCCAGTGACCTTCTGCTAGAAGACCTTCTGCTAGAATGTTGGGAGCGACACGGTCAAAGGTCAAGGTCAAGGTCATGGTCATTTCTAACTCAAAAAATATTCAACCATATTGCATGAAATTTGATGGGACGATTGGTCAATATCCAGGAACGATCTGGTAGATTTTTGGAAGCGATCCGGTCAAAGGTCAAGGTCAAGGTCATTTATAATTCGATAACTCAAAAAGTATTGTACCATATTGCATGAAACTTGGTGAGACTAAAGGTTATTATCCAGTTAGCAGTTTCTCAATTTTTGGGAGAGAACAGGTCAAAGCGGAGGCAAAGGTATGCGCTCTATCGAATGCACATAATCTAGTCTTATACTCCAATGAACCACTTACCAAATGCTTATTATTCCTAACTAATTACTGGATGGGTTATTTCAAGTAAGCATTTGATGTCTTAAAACTATTAAAATACATTGATAGAGTAGATACCAGAGTATTCTACTCGATGAATGAACTTTGACTGATAGTCACAAATCTACATAGTTTATAATAAAGATTATTGACTATTTCCATCCAGTAATACGTAAGAAAGATAAGTAGGATAGTATCTGATAATTTGTTTATTCCCCTAGTTAGTTTATGGTAAGCTGGAGTAAGTATGTCATAACTTATTAATATAAATAAAGTTTTTTTAACAATCAATGTCCAATAAAATGAAAATTGTTTTGAAATCTGATTATATTCAGAATACGATTTGAAACTTGTTGGTTCGTTTTAGAGAAAAGAGTCACTGCATGATGTTAATTTCACAAATCACGGTTTTCTAATTTTCTATTATTTTCAAATCCTACAAATTTCTCGTGAGGTACCCAGACCAATTTCAAAATATCTACAAACATTACAATTAGTACAGTATATTTTTGAAAATGTGAAATTAAAGTGCTTTACAATAATGACATCTTTCTGTTTGTCTACACTGACCCCAATTCTGTGTGAAAAGACAGTTGCGTGGACTAACAATACAAGCTTTGCATAACTCACTGATAAGATAACGAGAACTGTTGTAATCTACAAAGTACACAGCCTTAATGAGACTTGTGATAGTGATATCTGATGTATCACCATTAAATATTTATCATCACCACAAGATATCTATCATCAACATAAGATATTTATCATCACTATAAGATATCTACCATCACCATAAGATATCTATCATCACCACAAGATATCTACCATCACCATAAGATATCTACCCTCACTATAAGATATCTATCATCACTATAAGATATCTACAATCACCATAAGATATCTATCATCACTATAAGATATCTATCATCACCACAAGATATCTATCATCACTATAAGATATCTATCATCACCACAAGATATCTATCATCACTATAAGATATCTACAATCACCACAAGATATATACCATCACCATAAGATATCTATCATCACTATAAGATATCTATCATCACCACAAGATATCTATCATCACCACAAGATATCTATCATCACCACAAGATATCTATCATCACTATAAGATATCTATCATCACCACAAGATATCTATCATCACCATAAGATATTTATCATCACCACAAATATCTACCATCACCACGAGATATCTATCATCACCACAAGATATCTATTATCACCACAAGAAATCTATTATCACCACAAGATATCTATCATCACCACAAGATATCTATCATCACCACAAGATATCTATCATCACCACAAGATATTTATCATCACCACAAGATATTTATCATTACCACAAGATATCTATCATCACCACAAGATATCTATCATCACTATAAGATATCTATCATCACCACAAGATATCTATCATCACTATAAGATATCTATCATCACCACAAGATATCTATCATCACCACAAGATATGTATCATTATGTTATGAACTATAATTTCAATAAGAATAGCTATACCTATATATTTCAATAACTCTTGAAATAACATTGTTTCTTTCTCAAAAGTATCGAATGATGTTAATTGCTTACATCCTCTCTTTTAACCCTTACCCTAATAGTCCGTTAAAATACCACCGTAAGACATTCTTATTGTATCCGTAGGATTAATATTGAATATAAGGCCTAGGTATATAAGTAGCTGTTTGTAGTCCAATTCGAAAATAAGCCTAAAACTAATGCTTTTCTGTATAGTTTGGTCCTCTGTTAGATAGGCTCTAGACTTGGTGGGGTTAACAACCACAGAGTGCTCTACATGTTACCCTCTTTCCGATTATCCGCAATAAGTCCATATTTGCCAAACTGTGTATTTTTATATTTGTGCCTATAATAAAATCGAACCGGTCATTACCCGCTTTCATTGCCTGTGTAATTGATAGACATTAATTAGATCAGTTACTGAATTATGGAAATAGCGAATAAACAATTAGTTCTGAAGGGATAAATTCACATATATTCCCATTAAAATTTGAAAGTCTAGTGTCAATTCTCAAACCCAAGAAGTGATCATAACATATATTCCTAAGGGTATACTTCCTGAGGGTATACTTCCTGAGGGTATATTCCTAAGGGTATACTCCTAAGGGTATACTCCTAAGGGTACACTTCCTAAGGGTACACTTCCTAAGGGTACACTTCCTAAGGGTACACTTCCTAAGGGTACACTTCCTAAGGGTACACTTCCTAAGGGTACACTTCCTAAGGGTACACTTCCTAAGGGTACACTTCCTAAGGGTACACTTCCTAAGGGTATACTTCCTAAGGGTACACTTCCTAAGGGTACACTTCCTAAGGGTATACTCCTAAGGATATACTCCTAAGGATATACTCCTAAGGATATACTCCTAAGGATATACTCCTAAGGATATACTCCTAAGGATATACTCCTAAGGATATACTCCCTTTCGTAGTAGTTACTGCATTATGCACAGGGTATTAGATATGACGGCGCGTGAGGATCCTATTAATGCTCTCGCAACAATAAAATAACGTATATTATTGTAAGAGTATAGCACTGTATAGGAATGTTATAGTGAGAATATATTTATAATATTCACATACTCTTACTATGAGAACTTGTTCTAGAGATAAAGTATATATTAATACTATTTGATAGGGCAATACGTCCATTTAATCTATTATTTATCTATTTAAACTTATATCTCTTTATCAAAAAAATGAGTATATAAAGTATACTAAAAAATTCAATGCAAATTAAAAATACAATTAAATGCAAATAAGGTTCCGTTAAACTTGAAACTTGTGAAACCTAATTAAAAAAATTATAAACACTAAAAAACTAAGAATTATATTTACAAAACTACATTCTTTAGGTTTCTTAAATTTAAAATATGATATAGGTTTTAATAAAATGTAGGAAGTTCGTTGTATAATTCTATGGACCTAAAAATAGTAAAATTTCGCTCCAATTCTGTTCGAATTAGAGGAAGATAAAACCTATTTATTCTAGTGTTATGGTCGTGAGAAGGGATGAAGTTAGTAAAACATTTATTAAAAAGACGAGGCTAGTCATATTATATTTAAATTAAAAATTTCATTAAAAAATAATCTGCGACATCGTCGAATTTAAAAAATAATAATAAGGAAATAAAGTACATTTAATAAGAAAATAACGTCCATTTAATACAAAAAGGTCCATTCAATAAGAATATAAAGTCCATTTAATTGGAATATAACGTCCATGTAATATGAAAATACCGTCCATTAAATAAGAAAATAACGTCCATTTAATAGGAAAATAACGTCCATTTAATAGGAAAATAACGTCCATTTAATAGGAAAATAACGTCCATTTAATAGGAAAATAACGTCCATTCAATAGTAAAAATAATGCCTATTTAATAAGAAATAACGTCTATTCAATAGTAAAAATGATGCCCCTTTAATAGGAAAGATAAGGTGAATATCAATGCACTACGTTGCTTATATTTCTCCAGTCTTTTTATAATGAGATACTCTAACTAGCCTCTGCAGTCACAGCAATCTGCTGCCTCAGCATTTATTACGAGAGGTAATGGTCTGCAAAGAGAGCACTGTGATTGCTTCTTTGAACTAATAACCATTACATGCACTCGTTAAACATCTAACAACTCGTAATGTCAGACACTTGAATGATTGACATTGAGTAATATTCCGTTTATATTATTTTATTCAATATGTATAAATAATATTGAACTCAATTTTATATGTGAATAACATTAAATAGTTCTCTATTGTGCCTATATTAATTGTAATTCAATATTAATTAATAGTAAATACATAAATAATCTTTAATAATAAAATAAAAGAACCTTCTATTCAATACATTAATATAATTTTTATTTCATTTTCAGTCATACCTTACTTGTATAATGTAAGCTACATGAATGATGTTAAATTGAGTTTTAAATTACTGTTTATGTTTTCATCACATTTTAATGGCATTAATGTTCACCGTCTCGAAAATTAAATTGCACTGAAAAATTAACCAGTTGGCCGTCTTGAAAATAACACAATTATTACCTTTATTAACTTCAGGAGTATAATGTAATAGATAGTTATTGTAAATGATAAGGTATTGCAAGAAAAAGGAGTAGTAAATGGTAAGGTATTGCAAGAAATAGGACTAGTAAATGGTAAGATATTTCAAAAAATAGGAGTAGTAAATGATAAGATATTGCAAGAAATAGGAGTAGTAAATGATAAGATATTTCAAGAAATAGGAGTAGTAAATGATAAGATATTGCAAGAAATAGGAGTAGTAAATTATAAGATATTGCAAGAAATAGGAGTAGTAAATGGTAAGATATTGCAAGAAATAGTAGTAAATGGTAAGATATTGCAAGAAATAGGAGTAGTAAATGATAAGATATTGCAAGAAATAGGAGTAGTAAATGATAAGATATTGCAAGAAATAGGAGTAGTAAATGGTAAGATATTGCAAGAAATAGGAGTAAATGGTAAGATATTGCAAGAAATAGGAGTAGTAAATGATAAGATATTGTAAGAAATAGTAGTAAATGGTAAGATATTGCAAGAAATAGGAGTAGTAAATGGTAAGATATTGTAAGAAATAGGAGTAGTAAATGATAAGATATTCTAAGAAACAGGAGTAGTAAATGATAAGATATTGCAAGAAATAGAAGTAGTAAATGATAAGATATTGTAAGAAATAGGAGTAAATGATAAGATATTCTAAGAAATAGGAGTAGTAAATGGTAAGATATTGTAAGAAATAGTAGTAAATGATAAGATATTCTAAGAAATAGGAGTAGTAAATGGTAAGATATTGTAAGAAATAGTAGTAAATGGTAAGATATTCTAAGAAATAGGAGTAGTAAATGGTAAGATATTCTAAGAAATAGGAGTAGTAAATGATAAGGTATTGCAAGAAATAGTAGTAAATGGTAAGATATTCTGAACATTATCTAGGAAAGAAGGATTTATTCCCGGAATATCAGGTGAATATCTCAGGAATAAATCATTTTGCCTGGGTATTCCATCATATATGATAAGCTACAACTAGCATCACTCTGTCAATGATAAGCTACAACTAGCATCACTCTGTCAATGATAAGCTACAACTAGCATTACTACGACAATGATAAGCTACAACTAGCATCACTCTGTCAATGATAAGCTACAACTAGCATTACTACGACAATGATAAGCTACAACTAGCATTACTACGACAATGATAAGCTACAACTAGCATCACTCTGACAATGATAAGCTACAACTAGCATCACTCTGACAATGATAAGATGCAACTAGAATTACTCTGTCAATGATAAGCTACAACTAGCATCACTCTGACAATGATAAGCTACAACTAGCCTTACTCTGTCAATGATAAGCTACAATTAGCATTACTCTGTCAATGATAAGCTACAACTAGCATTACTCTGACAATAGTAATGAGTGATTATCCCCAGGAGAATACTCTGTCAGATATAATACGGCTTCCACCAGAGTTCTGTCAGGTTATTTCAGAAATGTGATTATGTTTCTCTTGTACGATGAAGTAATTAGATGTCACAGTGAGAGAAATATACCAGTGAATGGTGTAAATGTATCACAGTGAGAGAAATATACCAGTGAATGGTGTAAATGTATCACAGTGAGAGAAATATACCAGTGAATGGTGTAAATGTGTCACAGTGAGAGAAATATACCAGTGAATGGTGTAAATGTATCACAGTGAGAGAAATATACCAGTGAATGGTGTAAATGTGTCACAGTGAGAGATATATACCAGTGAATGGTGTAAATGTGTCACAGTGAGAGAAATATACCAGTGAATGGTGTAAATGTATCACAGTGAGAGAAATATACCAGTGAATGGTGTAAATGTATCACAGTGAGAGAAATATACCAGTAAATGGTGTAAATGTATCACAGTGAGAGAAATATACCAGTGAATGGTGTAAATGTGTCACAGTGAGAGAAATATACCAGTGAATGGTGTAAATGTATCACAGTGAGAGAAATATACCATTGAATGGTGTAAATGTGTCACAGTGAGAGAAATATACCAGTGAATGGTGTAAATGTGTCACAGTGAGAAAAATATACCAGTGAATGGTGTAAATGTGTCACAGTGAGAGAAATATACCAGTGAATGGTGTAAATGTGTCACAGTGAGAGAAATATACCAGTGAATGGTGTAAATGTATCACAGTGAGAGAAATATACCATTGAATGGTGTAAATGTGTCACAGTGAGAGAAATATACCATTGAATGGTTTAAATGTGTCACAGTGAGAGTAATATACCAGTGAATGGTGTAAATGTGTCACAGTGAGAGTAATATACCAGTGAATGGTGTAAATGTATCAAAGTGAGAGAAATATACCAGTAAATGGTGTAAATGTGTCACAGTATAAACTACGTAGAGTTTATGAGGTCGTAACTAAAACACTTTAATATCATATCACATGTGAACAGTCATAATATCATTAACCAGATTATGTGCAATCGGTAGAGCGCATACCTTCTCCGCCGCTTAGACCCGTTCTCTCCCAAAATTGAATAAATTGCTAACTTGATAGTAACCAATCGTCCCACCAAGTTTCATGCAATATGGTTCAATACTTTTTGAGTTATTGAGTTATAAATGACCTTGACCTTTGACCGGATCGCTCCCAAAATTCTAACAGATGGTTCTTGGACATTGACCAATTGTACCATCAAATTTCAGACAATTTGGTTGAATACTTTTGGAGTTATTGAGTTACAAATGGCCTTGACCTTGATTTTTGACCTTTGATCCGATCGCTCCCAAAATCTAACAAAATGGTTCCTCTATATTGACCAATCGTCCCACCAAGTTTCATGCAATATGGTTCAATACTTTTTGAGTTATAAATGACCATGACCTTTGACCGGGTCATTTCTAAAATTCTACCAGCAGGTCACTGGACATTAAAGGGGCAGTTCAGTCAAAATCAAACTATCGCCAAATTGGTCCTAAATCGATTTAGTATATTTATTTATGCAACATTAAAATATTCGTTGATTCTTAGAAATGTTTATATAAAAAGTATATTGTAAATTAGTGGCGCCATCTGTGGACTGCGGTGGACCGCGTAACTAATCATTGTATGTAGTACGTAGACAAAATGATAACCAGTCCCAGAATTGAATCGGTTATTAACTTATGAAAATGGTGAAAAGAATTTGTGAAATTGAAAACTGTCCTTCGAGTCAATTAGATTTAGTTTTGAAAAGAATACCATCTCTTCATAAATTACCTGTTAATACTGTTGATCGAAAAATTGTTCACATGTTATCAGCTGTAAAATGTAAACAAATAGTACAGAGTGGTGGCGCCATCTGTAGGAGGACGCAGGAACTAAATCGAATTTATAAAATATGATATATCTCGCTTATTATATTTTTTTCAACCGTTTAATTCTACAAGAATGCTTTATTCTTAGTAAGTGATCGTTCAACATTAAAATTATGAAAACAAATATTGACTGAACTGCCCCTTTAACCAATCGTTTCATCAAATTTCAGGCAATTTGGTTGAATACTTTTTCAGTTAAGCGAATAACAAG
>CANNZV010004882.1:0-33899 GCA_947561585.1 Caprella mutica
GTGTCTGCTTTAATTCGACGGGTATTAAACATGAAGAATGTAACTATGATACGAACGGGAATATATTGTTATGAATTTTGAACACATTAGTTTTTATCATTTTTATATGAATTTTATCTAAAAAAATATATCAAAAATAAATTATAAAAGTGTATTCTCTGGTGTCCGTGTCTCTATTTGCTTTGAAATAACTTAAATTGCGATAAAATTAACTATATTATGATTCTTAGAATCTGAGTCCTGAGCAGGCGATGGCTGATGAAAGTGTATGCGGTGGAAATAGTTTGCAGGGAAAAAATTTGTCAGTGGAAATAAATAAACTAGAAGCCAGCGCACTAACAACATCTACTCTGAAAACTACTTATCAAATATATGACTAGCCATGATAAATCTTACCAGGATTCGCCTTCTATTGATAGCAGTGACTTCAACTAATTAGTCTGCTGAACTTTGAAATATCCTGCTATGGATTACAACTACAATATGGTAGCAGTAGGCATAATCAGGATGGAATAAGTCCATGTTCGGACAGAGGGACCACTATGCGCTGACGGTGAAGGAGACTACAAGGATTGGCGACTGAAATGCATTAACCCTAGTAACCTAGACTATACAAGTTTGCTCAGTAACCTAGGGACTAGTCCGTGCACGCCAGTCCTCACTAAAACTGTTATAAAATTTTAACAAATTGACTTTTCAATATTTTCTCTTCATAAAAACCTTTATTAAAAATTTACCGATCCATTGGTAAGCGCGTAATAATAATTATCTATTTAAAATAATATTAACAAGCAAAGATAAAAAACAAATATTTCTTAGGTTTTCAAACTATTTGTTCGAAAGCCATTTCCACTACCCTTCAATAAAATCCTTATAACATTAACAAAAATGAATAAAACTTAATGAAAATTTAATTGTAAATGAAGAAGGGTTTAACAATAAAAAAGAGACGAGGATGATACCTGTACCTTTAACAGTTTTTGAAATATACTAACTTAAACTTTTGTTCCGTTTTTTTTTCGAGACACTCTGTATATTTGAATTAATGTTCATAATAGGAGAATCTTGCTATCTATCACCTTCTTTTTGTATAATCGTGTGTATTTATGTTGAAAATTAAGTCTAAAAAAGACACCTTCCAAATCGGTTTAAAAATAAAATTATTAATATTTTTCCCTGAGGACTGGTGCGCCTGGACCAGTCCCTAGGTTACTAGGGTTAATAGGGTAAGGTACCTTACCTCATAGTTTACTTTGTTGTAATTTAGGGTTTTTCTAACTATGCGAGATTAGGTGCCAGATAATTAAATAATCATATTTTTTTTACTTCCATACAAAATTCATTACTATTACTATTTCATTACTATTACGAATTACCATTTCATTACTATTACGAATTACCATTTCATTACTATAACGAATTACTATTTCATTACTATAACGAATTACTATTTCATTACTATTACACTATTACGAATTACTATTTCGTTACTATTACGAATTACTATTTCGTTACTATTACGAATTACTATTTCATTACTATTACGAATTACTATTTCATTACTAATACGAATTACTATAACTATCACTAATTACTTTATTTTGTTACAATAACAATTTATAAATTATAAAAATTTATTGCATATTCATAAGTATTCAACTGCACTACTTAAAATCAATAAAACTTAATATAGAAAATTATAAATTAGTATATAACTAGGTGATTTATTTTTTGTATTTTCCTTTATAGAATCTGCCAAATCATTCGCTAGCAACCTGTTCTTTCTACACGTTGTACCATGGCTAATACCTTGAGAGTTGGAAGAGCTTATTTGCATTTCTAACTAATAATTAGGGACCGAACCTTCAGTGTGTTCTAAATATTTCGAATTCACTTTGATTAAAATTGTAAAAATTAGCTTAAAATATTGTAGATCGAGTTTTTAAAAAGATAGTTCAAAAATTTATAAATTTTATTTATTAACCCACTGGCATAGTTTTACTTATGGTGGCCAGTATGGGGATTAATTTAATTTCGCATTTGCCAAAAAGTCCTCTTCCAACCCGTCAGTTGGTTGGTCCCTCTTTTGTTCTGAATATTTTCGCATATTAAATTTAATTTTGTTGATAAATTCAAATTTTAATACAGTATTTATTTTGTTGATTACTTCATAGTTTAAAACAAATTTTTCTTTTGATTAGTGTTACTATTTAAAATTTCTCAAGATGGTTTCGGATGATGATGGTGCCTCAGGTAGCACAAAGTCAGTTTTACCTGTCTAGCTTCAAAAAATCTAGACGTTATATCAGGCAAAGAATCAACAGATTATACAATGGAATCACAGATGATTCAGTAGTTCTACCTAGATCTAAGATTCCTCATCACATTGATAAACTTAAACTCTTAAGAAGAGATTTGGCAGATTATGATGGTAAAATTTATCATTTAATTGCTATAAACGATATTGATGATACACCAGAGTGTCGGCAGGAACTCGATGATGTTATTTCTTATGAAGATAAGATTAATGATTCACTAGTCTCACTTAATGAACTGGTGACAGTTGCAAGTTCAACAAATTGTAATTCCAATTCCGATCACTTGTCTGTAAATAGTATGAAGTTACCAGTTATTAGTTTGCCGGAGCATTCCCATTCAAAGACCGATAGTATTGAAAAGTTTTTCTACTCTTTGGAGTCTATTTTGGGCAAACATAATTTGTCTGGTAATGAAAAGTTTGTTTACTTGCGCGGTCAGTTGAAGGGTGCCCCTGAAACATTGATAGATTCATTAGATTCTTTTGACCAAACTTACATAAAATCTAAAGAACTTCTCACTAAGGCTTTTGCTTCAACTTTGTCTGATATCTTTTTTCAAGAACTTAAATATCAATGTCGATGAAGTGATTCAATACTTCATTTGGTTCAGCTTAAATGAGAAGTTTCAATCCCAATTAATCCAGATAACAAATAACACAAAACCAAGTCTCGGTGAGATTCAGGAGAGCATATTTGATGCAACGGAAATATATTTGCGTTTAAAAGAAAAGGATGTCGAATTTAAGGATAGGGATTCTCATAGGGATAGAGATTCAAAAAATAAGGAATTTACTTCCAATAATGCTGTCAATGTAAAAACTGCAATTCCATGTAATCTTTGCGTGGCTGAAAACCGACCAAATGTTTCACACTCTATGAAGGATTGCACACGCTATCCTTCACCTAGACAGAAGATTGACAAACTTAATAGGCTTAGATTTTGTTCCAAATGTTCATTCAAAAATCATTCTTGGGAAGATTGCAGATTTAAATTTGGGTCAAAGTGTTTCCATTGTAAAGGTGACCATATGTGTTTTCTTTATATTAATGCTAGAAGCTCGGTTTTAAATAATAAGTTGTCATGGTCTCAAAGATTTCATACGGCATGTTTTACGGTAGCTAAATTCGGCACGAACGAATCTTGCTACCATCTTTTACTGTACATGTGATATAGGTTCGCTTACTAAAACCACTGTGAGAGGACTTAAGGATTGTGGTTCTCAGAGAAATTTTGTCCTTAGAAAGGTAGCAGATGACTATTCACGATCAGTGAGTAACCCTGAGGTAAAACTACGTATAAACTGTTTTAACTCCAGCAAGTACATTAACACCATTTCTGTTCTAGTTCCAGTAAACGTAGGTGAAATGATTCATACTAGTGAAGCCGTAGTGATTCCTGGAATAAATATTAGATTATACGTTCCCGGTATTGATGAGGTATCTCGGAACTTCATTGGGGAAGGTTATAACATTGCAGATAGGTATTTGGTTGAAAATAAATCTGGGGAAATTAAGGGATTTGAATTAATTTTGGGTGATGATTCTGACTCTTTCTTACAAACGCGTACTGTAAATTTTGGTGTGAACAATAATTCCTTTTATTCAGATTCTTCATTAGGAGTTATGTTGTCAGGTAGTATTGATGCATTAAATTCAAACCTAGATTATTTGCCTTACAAGGATGGCACTTTTTATGATATAACCGATAAACATGAATTGTCTAAAGATATTTTCTTTGATAAACTTTCTGACGAAACTTTAAATTGTGATATGCATAAGGTTTTGAATTTTGAGATAGAAGATGAAAAGGAGAATACTGAAGTAAATCGTAAGCTGGAAAAATACTTGTTAGATAAAACTAAACGGGAAGAAAACGGTAGACTTATTTTGCCGTTGACATGGAACAAGGAAAATAAGCACTTACTTGGAACTAATTTCAATTTTAGTAAAAACATATTGGAGTCTAATATTAAGAAACTATCAAAAGACGTCAATAAACTATATATTTATAACGATGTATTTGTTGAGCAAGATAAACTAGGTATAGTAGAACGCATTCCAGATATTGATATCTTCATGAAAGAAACCCCTAACTGTAGCTTTTTACCACATATGGGTACATTTAAGATGGATCGGGAAACGAGTAAATGTAGGGTCGTGTTCCTTTCCAACTTATGTGAGAAATCTAGTAAGAGGCCAAATGCGGTGGGTCACAATCCAGCTCTTTTACCTGGACCATCATTAAACCCACAAGATCACTATAGCTGTTATGTTTTCTAGGTTTGATAAATTTTTGTTAACTTTTGATATAACTAAAGCCTTTTCAGCTATAAGTTTGAGAGAATGAGATCAGGAAAAGCTTATCTTCTTATGGTACAAAGACATTTAAAATGAATATTATAGTCTGATCGCATATCTTAATTTGAGATTAAGTTTTGGTCTTAGGCCCAGTCCAACTATTTTAATGCTAGGTTTGAATAAACTATTAATACTTGATACTGAAAATGACTCTGAGAAGATCAAAATATTGAAGAAAAAAGCATACAATTCAATGTACAGTATATGGAAAACGGTAGTGTAAGTTGAAATGAAACTGAATATCTATCTCATGAGGGCTCATGATACCTTGATTGAAATTTCAAATTTCAATTTTCAGGAAGCCCGATATTTTCAAATCCATTTTTTTAATCCAAATTTCTTTAAATCCCGATTTTTCAAAATTCTCTTTTTCAAATCCCGATTTTTTAAATACTGCAATTTTTTACATACATCTTTTTTTTTTAAATTCTCGCATTTATTGGAATTCAGCATGAAAATCTCCCATTCTTTTAATCTGCAATTTTTTGAACCACTTCATTTTTTCTGTTCATTTCTCCTCATGTTTTTCACTCTTTAGTTTTTCCCCCCACGTTTGTTATCTCTCTGATCTTTCTCCCCTCACGAACATCTCTTTCGGTTCTTTTCAAAATAATTCAAACATCATAATTTCTTCGATTTGTGATATAATTGTATAGAAAACTAAAATTTAAATTTTGAAGAAAAACAAATGTGTACTTTCCAATAATAATATATAACTTACATGTATATTTTATAAATCATAACATAATATTTAGTATTCACATCACAAATTTTGAAAAGTTGATTTGTAAAGACTGAATAATGAAATTTCGAACTATCAATGGAATTATTTTATCTTAAAAATCGTATTTTACCATGTGATAATTATTATGTATTTTTTTACAAACTCCATTTATTCAATAATTGTGTATTAGGGTAGTTTACAAATTGGATGAGTATTATTTCAATATTAAATTAATTATTTAACGAAGGTCAGCTTCTTCTGGCATGGGATTTTGTTAAAAACAAATCTATACATTTATAAATTCAAAATTATCATTTGAATTGATTTTATTGTAGTTATTGTATAATGTACAGTTATAATGAGCCTATAATCAATTGTTAGTTTTTATTCCCAACCGTATACATATAAATTTTCAAAGTGAAGCAATTGAAAATTATTAAGTTGCAATCACTTGAACTCCAAGTCATTCTGTATATATTTTGACTCTGAAGAGGGTCACAAATAGATTTCAATTTCTCCTTTTTGTTATCAAGTAGATCATGCGCACAGAAAAGAACGACTCTAACTCTCATGTTAAATATGATAGATGGTCAATGGTCATATGTCTTTTGCCTATGAATTTGGCTACAATAAATCAGCTAAGTGCATATCCGGCTTATGAATACCAAGCTTCTCATCTTTCTTTGATAGGATGAAAGATCATAACGAGATAGCAATTCATCGCTTACAAAAGTAAGAATTATTATCGATGTTTTGAATGTTTTCTTTGAGTAAGTTATTTATGTCCAAACCTTTTCAGTCAGAGATATATTAGTTTTCTGTAATAAAAGTGCAACTGTCGTGATATTAATAAAAAAAACGTTATTTGCATTTTTTTCAAATGTAATTTTTTTTCAATCAGTTATATATATATATATATATATAAATATTCAATGAAGTTCGCGGGATTCGAACCCTGGACCTTTAGAGTACTGTGCCAGAGCTGACTCTGCCGATCCCTAGCCGATATTCCCATCTAAATTCAAAGTTGTTGCTCCTGCGACCCCCAGATACATATAAATGCATCTAGATGGAAGGGCTGACTCCCGAGCCTGGGTGAAAATGAAACATAAATATTCAATGGAGTTCGCGGGATTCGAACCCTGGACCTTTAGAGTACTGTGCCAGAGCTCTATCGACTACACCACCAGGTGTAAAAGCAAATCGAGTCCTTCCGGACTCGAACTGCCCCACCTATTGGTAGCGAGTTTTAACGAAATAAGTTGGCACAGCAGTAGAAGGGTTTACTCCCTAGCCGATATTCCCATCTAAATTCAAAGTTGTTGGTCCTGCGACCCCCAGATACATATAAATGCATCTAGATGGAAGGGCTGACTCCCTAGCCTAGGTGAAAATGAAACATAAATATTCAATGGAGTTCGCGGGATTCGAACCCTGGACCTTTAGAGTACTGTGCCAGAGCTCTATCGACTACACCACCAGGTGTAAAAGCAGATCGAGTCCTTCCGGACTCGAACTGCCCCACCTATTGGTAGCGAGTTTTAACGAAA
The DNA here is from genome assembly GCA_947561585.1 of Caprella mutica. NCBI lineage: Eukaryota > Metazoa > Arthropoda > Malacostraca > Amphipoda > Caprellidae > Caprella > Caprella mutica. Next base: position 6,951 of record CANNZV010004882.1, read on the forward strand.
TAAGTTGGCACAGCAGTAGAAGGGTTTACTCCCTAGCCGATATTCCCATCTAAATTCAAAGTTGTTGGTCCTGCGACCCCCAGATACATATAAATGCATCTAGATGGAAGAGATGACTCCTTAGCCTGGGTGAAAATGAAACATAAATATTCAATGGAGTTCGCGGGATTCGAACCCTGGACCTTTAGAGTACTGTGCCAGAGCTCTATCGACTACACCACCAGGTGTAAAAGCAGATCGAGTCTTTCCGGACTCGAACTGCCCCACCTATTGGTAGCGAGTTTTAACGAAATAAGTTGGCACAGCAGTGGAAGGGTTTACTCCCTAGCCGATATTCCCATCTAAATTCAAAGTTGTTGGTCCTGCGACCCCCAGATACATATAAATGCATCTAGATGGAAGGGCTGACTCCCTAGCCTGGGTGAAAATGAAACATAAATATTTAATGGAGTTCGCGGGATTCGAACCCTATTCGAATGATATATATATTTATATATCATTTCGTTTGTTGCATGTGTGACTTTTCGCTTATTGTATTGTCTGTAGTGCGTGATATGGATAGTATGTTGATTTCAACATGATCCTAGAGTGAGACTATTTCAATTAAATAACATTATTATCATGTCGCAGATCTGGTGAGTGTAACTGAACAGCAGGGAAGCCATTACTTCAGAGTAGCGAGTATATTTGATTTACAGCTCAGAACTATAAGAATACAGCTCAGAACTGTACATATCAATTATCAAGTTTAAGGGGACCGACCCAGCGATTTTGTACTTTTTAACCCAATCTTTTCTTCTTCTTAATGTATTCCTATAACACTAAGGTAGGTGTGTGTAAAATTTTATAACGCTACCTACCCCCAAGTCAGCGGGGGAGAGGTTAGAATAGGGGTCAATTGCAGGGAGATGGGGAGATGTGGGTAAGGACAGTGAGTCAGGTGGCGCCTGATGATACCCGCACCCTTGAGGGCGTAATACCGGGACTTGAGAGCCCGAGGGGATTTTGTGCCAAACACAAAAAAAAAAAATATATATTATTTTTTCTCATTATTGCCCTCCTGAACAATAAATGTTGCAACCTTCCTTTTCAATTTTTTCGAAATCTCAAACAGTTTTGAAGTAACGGCTTAGCGGTTTTTTGCATTCGATGCTTCTGTAAATGGTTTCCAAAATAGCACAACAGATTTATAATTTTTTTTTTATTTTCCAGAATTTTTGAAACAAAATTTTTTTCACGTATTGCAAAAAAAACGTTTTTTCAAAAAATTCCGGATAATAAAAAAAAAATTATAAATCTGTTGCGCTATTTTGGAAAACATTTACAGAAGCATTGAATGCAAAAAATCGGTGTACCCTAATTTCAACACTTTGGAAGGAATAGGCTTTTTTCAAAATTGGTTCAAAATAATTGAAACTCGTGTAACTCGCTCGAAATTCGTCAAATCGAAAAAATTCTATAAACAACACCCCCAGTAGAATTCAATTTTATGTAAGTGATCAAAGTTTCACAACCGTAGCTTCAATAAAAAAAAGTTTTTCAAAAGCTGGGTCGGTCCCCTTAACCCTAATGAGTTTGACTTGTGTTTTCTAGGCACACATTTTCTAAATTACTTTATATCTTTCATGACTTTCCTTTAAATTTAATGGCCTTTCTTGACTTTGTTCCTACATAAATATCAAATATATTTTTGTACTCAAATGTTAAAAAATTTTACGTATCTGTGTAAATCAGCGTAAATCACGTAAATTATGGAATTAATTGTACTTAAGTGACGTGTGGAAACGTAGAAATACAGTTTGGTTAGCCAATACGCAAGCATTTTTCTACGTTTTTGTGTAGTAGAGACAAATGCACGAGCTGTGATTGGTTCACACTCCATCAAATCACAGTTCAGCTCTCTCAGTTGCCAATGTCTTATATAACTATGTATTTATTTCTCCTTATATATTTAATATTTTACTTGAAATTTGGTACACATTATCTTAGTACATATACTAACAACTTGTAAAAAATACAGTACTGTAGGTTTATAAATAAGACATGTGTTTTTTTAACACATAGTCAAACTCTCCCGTTGTTTTTGACAGTCAAACTCATTAGGGTTAACCATTATCATTCAAATAGTGATTAGAGATTATATAATTTAATCTCTATATCATTTTAATATATAATTTAAAAAAATTTATTTTGACAGTTTGACCTCAAATTTTCGTAATGAAAATACATTTTGTTTGACAAATCATTTTGTCTTTTAATTGGTAGCTTTGATGGAAATCTGTTCCGACAACTCATTTGATCGGATATTAGAATTTGATGAGTTGCTGAAGAGTCTTGATTGTATCTAGGGAACAAAATGAAAAATACCTAATTTTAATTTGGTGAGTATATTTTTTCAATAACCTTTTACAGAACATTTAATTTCGATTATGCAAGAAATCAAAATTATTATATCATCTTCTTTCGCCACAATTGAGCTAATTATTAGTAGATAAAATATCGTGATTGAGTAATAATATAGGCAAATGACGGTACAGCTCTCTTTTTATTCGTATGGAAATAATCAATTAGCTTCAAATAACAAATAACAGAAGTCACAACTAGAAGGTGGCCGCATATCAAGTTCCACCATAACCCAACCCATCCTTCCTACAATTGCTGGGATACATAATTAATCTAATATTATATTAAGAAAATTCTAGCCATAGTACACATCCAAAATACATATTATATGATATGCCATGTTGCTTCTTCCAGTGATTGTTGTTTCTAACAGCATGGCTTCACAATTCCCTGGTAAGATGAATCATTCACGTTGTTTGACCACTGCCCACAGAATCATAAGGTTATATGTGACAAGTTTCTTAACACCGTAAATCAGTCCATTTAGCGAGTGAAGAATACAGCTGATTAGAGTTTCAGTGGAACTACCGAGTATATAAAATCCATCAAATAACAAAGAGACTTCAAAAGAAACTTAAATATCTGATTTAGTCAAGTACAATGTACACAAGAAATGAATTAGCAATAGCTAATTTAATGTTTAATTCAAAGTGAATAGGCAGAAATGAGTAACAAGTATATTGTTTTTTTTTTCTGAAAAAATATAAAAAGTAATTTAGTATTAAATATATTATTGAATCATTCAATTGAATTTGAATTTAAGTATTTTTATTATATGATTTTTACAGTAACACACGAACTAACGATGAGAAAGGCCTAACCAATTTCTTCATCAAAAGAATATCCAACAGAAAATGTACAACTCTTTTCCACTGCAAGGAATAATAATTCTTTAGGATGTTCGGGTGGTAAATTATTGCTTTACTCTCGGACAGATTAACAACACACTTTTAATGGCCACTAATACCGCAGCATTTAGTAGCAGTTTAGTGGCACTGATCCATTGTCCAGTTGAATTGATATAAAAAAGTTTTTGAAAAATTAACAGACTTACAGGCCACAAAAATCCTAACACTAAATAACAGTTAAGAAACACTGATCCACTGTCCAGTTTAGCTGATATGCCATAAAATAATAACACTCGTACAGGCCTCAAACACCGCTACAACGAATGTTAGAGTAGCAATGCTGATCCATTGCTCAACTTAGCTAATATACAGTACATAAAATAATTAAAAACATATGCTGTCATATCTAATGAAATTATCATATATCTTTTAAATTTTTATATATTTTCTTCACTCAATAATAATCATTAACTTAGGTAGAAATATTCCAAAATATATTCAATTGTATAGCATTAATAGCCTCTTTCAAAATTTGAGTATTTATTTTCCATAGTAACCTAGCCATCAAAAGCTTGCTCACTAATTTAGCTGCTGGAGCGTGCACGCCAGTCCTTACTAAAACTCTTATTATTTTAACCAATTGACATTTCGATATTTTTCTTCATAAAAATCTTCATTTATATATTTATACATCCATTGGTAAACGTCATAGAATGATTTACGTACGATGTTTTTTCTCTATTAATACTTTTACAATTTGTTTTTTTTTCTGATACAATTTAAATTATGTTGAGTTGCTATATCTTCAATAAGATTGGAGACGTACTTATATACTACTTAAAAAAATAGATTTATTCCACACTATATTGAATTAGTTTCCTCGATTATTCCCGAACATTTTTCGTTAAGGTTTCTAAAATATCAATAATAAATCTTTATCATTTTTACAATGCTATGTTAATGTATTTTATAACAATTAAAAGTGTTACTTTAATAAGAGTAGCTTTCATTTTGTTTGAGAAATATATACAAAAATGAAATTTTCACATATATCTCCAATATACATTACTCTTCAAAACAAATTACTATACGTATTTAAAATTACTATTCGTAAGAAGAAATTATTGATTTTGCAATATTTAATGTTGAATATTTAACTGTAATTTTCTTTTATATTTCTAAAATCATTAACAATTATCTAATCGAAATGTAACAATTATTAAAATAAAAATTTATTCACGGTTGAAATTATATGTAAATGAATGAAGTCTATTTTGTATGAATAATTTTGACATTCCATTTAATTATTCTAGTAGACTTTTCGTGAGAGATTTTGGAAATTGTACCTTACAAATGCACTAAGAAAATATAAAATGAGTTATAGACGACAAGTAAACCGCTACATATTATACAAATAGCAATAAGTATAAAATGTGATTTATAGTAATCCTGTAAATGCAATACTGCCATGTACTTCCAACGATCCAAATATCTCCAAACCTTAGAACTGTTTGAAGACTCTGTCCAAAAGATCACTGTTCATATCTCCAGTTCGTTCATTTGAAATGTGACTGGCCTCTGATCTCGAGAGAAAGTTTATAGGCACAGAAGTTTGGAGAACATTGGGTAGCATTTCTGATATTCTTATGTTTTCCTTCTGATACTCATATCCTTTGATGAGTTCCAGTTTCTGCATGCCTTTGATGTATTTCTGCTGGTCTACTTTTTTTATTTGTTTTAGATGGTCTATTCTCATGATGAGTTTCACATGCTCTATTTATTTGATGTGTTCCAGATGGTCTATTCTTTTGATGTGTTCCAGTTTTTTTTATTTATTATGAGTTTCAGATGGTTTATTCACAGGATCTATTATTATGATATGTTTCAAACTGTCTTTTCCTACACCCAGAGAAAGGATTAGTTGAATCACATTACGTTTGATTCGTTTTGACTATTATGAATAGATTGATTCTGCCCCTCCCTACGTGTTGAGTTGCACATACTACTCATAAGTAATTAAATTGACGTTGGTTGAAACAAATCAGTTGCTATGACTTACTCCTAAAATTGAAAAAAAGTATCGGCAACTCTCATACCAGTCTTTGTGAGTCGAACTAATGTTTGATGCCACACCACGTCATAGTTGTTTTAACGGTGTGCAGACGTTTTTTGACAGACGTTTGTTCAATAGACATTTCGTCGACAAGACGTTTCGTCGACAGCACTTTTCGTCGACAAGACCTTTCGTCGACAAATTTTCATATAGGGGATATTAACACACTCTAATGTTTCAAAACATGTACTTTGACAGAATAATGTATCAAACGATCAAATTACAAAATAAAATAATGGTAAGAAGGAAAACTATTCAATATGTTTTAATCGTTCTTCTACTTTAATACTAAACCAAAACTATTCAATAATAACAAATGATTTAAAAGTAATTTAATAATTTTGGGTCGAGTTACGTTTGTGATTATAAAGAATTACAACAATTTTCTTTCAATAATATACGTTTCATATCTATTATCTATACAATAATAAGAGCCGCGTCCGTCTGTCCGTGGTCACAGAATGGGTTAGATAGTAGGGTGGAGCGAAAAAAACACTTATTTTGATATTGTTATGCAATTTCTTGTAAAAAGTTGTGAAATGACATCGGATCGAAGCAGAGAAAATTGCAGGCAAAAATATTGATGTTTACAGGGAGCAATACTCCATAGAGTTTTTGATTTTTTTGGAAAACGCATTTTCAAAGTTTCGGATTTTCATGTACCTTTCAATGGAAAAGTTACCTACAAATTATTAGTGACTAAATGCCGCAGTTATGTACAAACTATTATTTTGTGTAATTTGAAGGCATTTAACTCTTTGCACTAAAGAAAACGTCACAGCACTCAGTGTATGTTGTTCCCAAAACAGACACACACATCAAACCAATCACAGTATTCAGGGCTGTCACGTGATACCTCACAATTCATTTTTAATTGTACAGGGATCGAGCGTGGTGGACTTGAATTTACAATGTGTAACCGCACATCAAAATTGGTAGTGTAGAGTTTATATTTCTGTGAAACACTTGATGTTTTGCAGCTCCAAAATGGATGCGAGTGCTTTCCACCCTATGCAATATCGTTATCATATCCAATACCACATATACATATAAGTAACTACATATAGCTATGATGTATTTTTTGTGCTTCAATCTGATGTCATTTCACAACTTTCTACAGGTAATTGCATATTAATATAAAAAAAGTGTTTTTAGGTTCCACCCTATTAGATAGTCATTCTATCAACAGCGCCTCATAAAGTTGGTGTAAAGAAATGAAAAATTTGCTGCAGTATCATTACCCTGCAAACATTTCCACATGTATACCATGTGGTTATGTCCACATTATAACAATGTGGTTACAATGTTGATTTTTGGAGCCTTGGACGATATGTTATACATGTGGTTTTGCCACATGTATAACATATGGAATACACATGTTAACCATAACAAAACCACATAACAGTACCATGTGCAACACATATCTGTACCATATGTTACCCATATCAATACCATATATTATCCATATCAGTACCATATGTAACCCATATCAGTACCATATGTTACCCAAATCAGTACCATATGTTAACCATATCTGTACCATATGTTACCCATATCAATACCATATGTTACCCATATCTGTACCATATGTTACCCATATCAATACCATATGTTACCCATATCAGTACCATATGTTACCCATATCAATACTATATGTTACCCATATCTGTACCATAATATGTTACCTATATCAGTACCATTTGTTACTCATATATGTACCATATGTTACCCATATCTGTACCATATGTTACCCATATCTCTACCATATGTTACCCATATCAGTACCATATGTTACCCATATCTGTACCATATGTTACCCATATCAAAACCATATGTTACCCATATCAATACCATATGTTACCCATATCAATACCATGTGTAACATATATCAGTACCATGTGTAACACACATCAATACCATGTGTCAAGAAATCAAAAAGATCATACTAATTTTATTGCCATTTCTTACTTTACAGTACATGTGTGTATGTAATTCCCCAGTATATTATTTAGTTTAATGTTACGTAGTGTTATATACAAATTAAATTGGAAGAAATGAGGAAAGAAATGAAGTGGTGTTTCCGGAATCGAACTGGGGTCCCTGCAGTTTGCTGTTGTTTTGAGTCTGCGACATATCCGCTGAGCCATCCTGGACATGATAGAAGTAGCTTTTTAAAGTTATTATTAATAAATTTATATTCAATTTAGATGATTTACTTCACTTTAGAGCAGGGGTGGGCACATGTTGTGTTTTTCAGTTTCGAAATATGGAATAACAGTGCCGTTACCATTTTCTTTTCGTTTTTTTAAATTTCAGGGGATACTGAGTAATTAAAATGAGAGGAAGGGGGATAGATTTCATTGAAATACGTACAATCGTACATATTTGTAGTATATTATATTTGTAGTATATTTATTATTTGAATTAAAAGCAATTAATGAATGATACATAATTATACTTTTCTTTTTTCACAATAAAAACAAAAATAAGTTGTTTTACATTCAAGTAATAAAAATTTAATAACTAATTCATAAAATCACAGGATAAATGACAATGGCTTCCCAACTTATTAAAAAAAGGAATTAAAAATAATTGCACAAATTCTTACCAGCGTAAGAATAAATGATCTAGATAAAAAGAGTCAGAAGTAAAATTTTTAAACACCGGCACTACTTTAACAATAAACAAAAAATACCTTATTAACGTATAGAATTGACTATCAAAGTATCAAGGTAATTACAAACATTCTGTTCTTCAACTAGTTTACCATCCTCTTTTATATTATAAATCCTTGTAATTTATAAAGCAGTCAGGGCTAAATATTCTAAATTTTCTTTGGAAGAAAATAAAGCACCTTTTCTCTGGTGGGCACGAGTGCCGCTCTGAGTGCCAAAATAGCAATGAGTGCTGCATTTGCCCATGATATAAGAGTTGTATAGAAAACTAGAATTATCATGGCAGACTACATAAAATATTTTCTTTCTTTTTCAAATATAGTAATTATTCAGTGTATTTAATTTCTCAGTACTCTAAATATCAGAACGGATCACTACACATGACTTCATTAAAGAAAATTTATACTGGAAGAATTTTCATGGAATAAAACTAATCTACTATATAGATATTCATAGAAAACAAGGCAATTTGTGGCAAACTAAACTAAATATTTTCACTATAAAAGTTAGTTCGCTAAACAGGGTTCTACTAAACAGGATGGTTCACTATACAGGAGTTGACTATAGTGGGGATCTACTGTAATTATACAATAAATAGATTGATCGTCCTCTTTCACATTATTGTATTTAGAGTTCAAAAAGTAACAAAAGTTAACCATGTGTAATTTACCACATTACAACCACATGTCAATTACCATTTCAATAACAGATGCTAACCATGTGTAATTTAGCACATTAAAACCACATGTCAATTAACATTTCAATAACAGATGTTAACCATGTGTAATTTACCACATTACAACCACATGTCAATTACCATTTCAATAACAGATGCTAACCATGTGTAATTTAGCACATTAAAACCACATGTCAATTACCATTTCAATAACAGATGTTAACCATGCGTAATTTACCACATTAAAACCACATGTTAATTACCATTTCAATAACAGATGTTAACCATGTGTAATATACCACATTAAAACCACATGTTAATTACCATTTCAATAACAGATGTTAACCATGCGTAATATACCACATTAAAACCACATGTCAATGACCATTTCAATAACAGATGTTAACCATGTATAATTTACCACATTAAAACCACATGTCAATAACCATTTCAATATACCACATTAAAACCACATGTCAATGATCATTTCAATAACAGATGTTAACCATGTGTAATTTACCACATTAAAACCACATGTTAATTACCATTTCAATAACAGATATTAACCATGCGTAATATACCACATTAAAACCACATGTCAATGACCATTTCAATAACAGATGTTAACCATGTGTAATTTACCACATTAAAACCACATGTCAATGACCATTTCAATAACAGATGTTAACCATGTGTAATTTACCACATTAAAACCACATGTCAATGACCATTCCAATAACAGATGTTAACCATGTGTAACTTACCACATTAAAACCACATGTCAATGACCATTTCAATAACAGATGTTAACCATTTGTAATTTACCACATTAAAAACACATGTCAATGACCATTTCAATAACAGATGTTAACCATGTGTAATTTACCACATTAAAACCACATGTCAATGACCATTTCAATAACAGATGTTAACCATGTGTAATTTACCACATTAAAACCACCTTTATTTTTACCTGATTGCTCCAAAAATCTAATAAATTGGTTCCTGCCTGGATAATTACCAACCGTCGACCAAATTTCAGTTAATTTGTTGAATACATTTTGCGTTATAAATCAACTTGACCTTCGACCTGACCGCTTCCAAAAACTTACCAAACCGTTCCTAGATATTGACTAATCGTCCCATCAAATTTCAGACAAATTTATTGAAAACTTTTTGAATTATTGAGTTATAAATGACCTTGAGCTTTGACCGGATAGCTCCCAAAATTTTACCAGATGGTTCCTGGAGATTAGTCAATCGATCGTCTTTCCAAATTCAAAGTAATTTGATCCAAGACTTTTTGAGTTATGTGAGCAACAAGATGACAAAAAAAATATTTCGCCCAAAAGATATAACTGTACGCAATCTATGAAAATAAGAATTCTTTTTAGATGTCAAATATAGCATATATAACCAATTTAGCATACATATCTAAAAAGTTATTCTAATTACTATTACACTATGATATTTTCACTTTATTTCTCTGAAATTACGATAATGAGAATATAGAAGCAAATGGGTTTTTCGTACATCTATTAGGTTACGTGGAATATTCACTTGCCATTGTAAGGTCGGGGAGATACCCAGGCCAAAAGAGGGTCCACATGTACTGAATCCCCTAGACCTAAAGGTTAGTCGTTGAACTCTTCCAGTCTTTCAATTATTTCAAGAAAGGTAAAAATGTATCAGAATTTGAGAGTATAATGATACTATGAAGGTCGTAAAATTTTATCCAGAGTTGTGTCCCTAGTCTTGTAATAGGTAGAACATTCCACAACAATATTATGAGGTCATGTTTCTGGGCGAAGACCAGATTGTCGGCAAGTATTATTGTTTTACTGTTTTAGGACCAAAGGTATTAAAGTTTTAGGACCAAATGTTCCCAGGATAGAAGAAGAAGTTTCAATCGAGTTATTAACAATAGCTTTTGACATTCTCTTTCAAAGAGGAAGAGTTCTTTGGTCTGTCTACAAGAAGGTAGGTTGACCCACCTAATTCCTTTGATGTTTTTCAAAGACCAACGGTTCAGGTTCTGCGCCAGAAGATCTCTGCTACGTCCTTTTCTATGAAATTATCAGTTTCATTGTCAATAGTATCAACGTGAGCCTTAATAGTTATTCGCAGAAGTGGATTATTGTGGTTATTCACAGGTGCCCCAGTGACCACAGGACATCACTGGGTCATAATTTACCGTCATAATTTACCAGTGTGGCTCCTCGTCCTCAAACAAGGAACGGCCTTTTAGGCCACTATGCTGTTTCAATAGATTTCATTCAGACGCCAAATTTTTTTTGCGACAGAATTTTGGCAATTGACGTGATCACCACTCATGAATCTTGTTTAAGTAGTAAAAAACTTTACCATCTTGTTGGCAGATAAATGATTGATTTTCGAAGTTTTTTTTTTTCCATCAATCCAATAGCTGGAACCACATTACTGTTAAAAGAGGATTGATCTTTGGCCGTTCTCCACGAAAATCAGAGGAGACTCCCAAGTTTTCGAGAAAGGGGAAATCTTGGATATCTTCTAATCATGAATATTGAATTGTGTTGGTTTCAATAATGAAGAGTGTCCTCTCATTTTGTAGGAAGACAACTGAAGATCCTTCGTGATGATGGTTCTAATTCAAGTCTGTATCACATTCATGTATTTAGCTATATTTTGAATTTTTTCAAGTATTCATTCGAGTCTTCAACATTGCACAAACATTCTAAGCCATTTTCTTTATTCGAACAAGTAATCCCACTTCTACACTTATAGGACAATCCTCAGAAGTGACAAGGTCAACGAAGCTACGTTTCACAACATGGTGCAATGTCGATATGCAACTTTTAAAAGCATAATGATATCAGAGTTGGGTTTCCCTGTACGATGGTTTAACCCTGTCATTTTAGACCTGATATTTTTAATTTTATTAAAAAGAACCGAATAAAAAGATTATATAACTATACTTAATAAAAAAGCAAATGATAAACATGTATGGTGATGCTTGATATGTTTAACTATAAATTTCACAGAAAAGACTAATTAATGACTTTAAATTCACCCTAATAATTTACAATTTCATATTTTGACTTATTATCTGAAATATATGTGAAATGTGTATGTTTTTAGTTGAAAGGGAAAAAATACAGATATATAGAGAGTAATATTAGTCATTAAAAACTGTTTCATGGCCTAAAAATAAATTTCTATAGTGCGCAATATTCGCCCCGCCATGCAAAATATAGTGGGGCGAATACTTGCGCACGAAAAAACTTCGCTAACTAAAAAATTAGAAAGTCTAGAACCTTGTAATTCTAACTGAGGTAACTTAAGTCAATGATTATCATGCACTAAAAACTTCAGTTCATTATCTGGGATAGAAATTTTTTTCTGACAAATTTATTTTTTAGAGTAATTCGGTAAAAGGAATTTTCGACTAGGTACTTTTCATATGGTCTAAAATGTGATATATTTCAACTATGAATAAATACCTGTAATCTGTTTTAATTTTATACAGTGTTACTACATATTTGAGCCGGTCTATGGCTATTTTTGTTATTGGGCTAGCACGTGCTGCGCGAGTTTTGCCCCTCCCGACCCTACTGTACTAGTAATAATATGATTTATGTCGTCGAATTTGTAATTGACAAGCTATTTTCAGTAAATGCCCACTGTTCGACTACTGTGGGTTTTCTATAATTGAGTGGTAATCTTAGATTAAAAGTCAAGCGCACCCTATCTTTAACAACACTCCATTATTCAATCCCCCCACACTGATTTATAGTAACTGTTGTCACACCAAAATGAAACTTTTTGTACTTTTTCTTTGGAATGTTTACTTCGGAACTGAAGTAAATAGAAAATCGGTAGAAATTGCAAAAAAAAAAAAACACTAAACGATCCTCTTACCTCACTATTGGTAGGCAATATTATAATATAACTCATATGTGAGATTATATTACAAATAGTTACATTGCTCTGACAGCTATTTGACATTTCAGATACTGTATTTACTATAATAATTATAGGGATGAAATTTTTCTTAATTAGATATATTATAATTTCGTGAATAATATTAGCTATATTCAAATTTCAATGTATTAGTTGGTAGATAAATCTACAGTTTAATAATATAGATTTCATCGTTAAATCAGTATTGGAGAGCAAAGTTTCAGATTTTTTCAACACAAAAATGTAGTGACATTGAAGGCAACCCTCTAGGAGTCTAGAGTCTCAGTCTAGAGTCTAGACCAGAGGTTCTTAACCTTTTTGGAGGTACCGAACTCCAACTACCCTTGTAGTTGGAAAATAAAATGTGTTTTCCCCTTCAAAATAAAAATATATGTACATAACTAAAGTTAAACTGTATTTGTGCACAAACTGTAACAAGCATCGTTTGCACTGGCACACTAAATCAATATGCTCAATGATCAAAATGAACTAAACATGAATTTTGCATATAAACAAACAACTTAATGAGCCAAACTGCCGAACCCCTGGAAGTGACTCACCGAACCTTTGGGGTTCGATCGAGCCTAGGTTAAGAACCACTGGTCTAGACTAAAGATGGAACTTACATAACTATCCCAAACACATTAGTGAGTCTTAATTTGTAATGCAAGCGTATTCCAAAAATAAGTAACAAATTATTGAATTTCGATGTCAACAAAAGTGAATATAGAGAATAAATTTATTGAAAAATTTATAAGTACTTTACTGAAATTCTAAATTTTCAATACGGTTCTCAAAATCTCAGCGTTGTAGGGTTTAACTTGCGTATGACTGTTAACTATTACCTTAACTTCTTCAAATGTAAAATGATTATATGTAATATGACACATAATTTCTTTCTTTCTATTTACGTAGTGAAAAATTTATCAAATATATCAAGATTATTAAAAGTTTTATAAGACTTACAGGGGTATTATTAGAAAAAGGAAGAGTGCTATATCAAAGGGAATAATGAGATATACTCCTGAAGAGAATTCACTGTAACATGTTTATTAAAGTTTAAATTCTTGTGAAATGAATTTTCACTTTTACTGAATAGCTACAAATATACTATGGACAGATAATTAATAAATTCAGATTTATTTTTCTGGGTAGGTTATGATGTTAATATCTTACATACAATGGTTTTATTAAATAAATTAGAGTAGGTATGATTAAACCGTTAACTAGAACAAGCTCTCATTTTATTTACATATGTACATATAATAAATATAGCTATACATTTTATGGTAAATTTTTTTAATTAGTTATTGAAAAAGCAGATGTTTTTCTATTTAAAAAAATTTCCAGATACATGAATGTTAACTGAAAATAAATCATTTATGTTTAAAAATTAATATATTACTCTTTTTAATTGGACTTAGCCATTCAGTCAATATTTAACACCAAGTGTAATTAAGGATATATAGTTTTCAACATTATATTATGTACTCAAAAAATATTCTATATTTCAAACTATAGTCAATTATTTCAGTTTTCAAGCTTGGCTCCCACGCTACTTCCCGCTGCTCTCCGACTGCCGTGGTGAAAACTCCGATCAGCCGGCAGCGGCGCTGCCTCGAACCTGCTAATATTTTCTTTGGGTAAGTTTCGAAAGTTTTTGTCTGTTTGTAGTTTTAGTTAAGATTTCATACTCAAAATATTTTTGCCATTATTTGATTCAATTAGTGCATGCACAATGAATTCGGATAATCCGGATGAAGATATATTTTTCAAACGTAGTCATATTTTTCATGTGCAGGTATATTTTTTTATTATCAATTAAAATGATAGAATATGATAATGGATAAAAGAAACAACTCATACTATATATTTCTATTTTATTTCTATCACAATCAGATTTCCTTTGATTATTTCTAATGTAACTAGTCTATCTTATAATTACCAACGAAAGTCTCCGTCATGTATTGAAAAATTATACATACATAATACAATGTTCTTAATTTGATATTCTTTCTTAATTTATATGTCCAGTTGCATTGGTATTCCTTCTTTGTTCCATTGAGTTTCATTAGATAGTCCTTCTTAATTAATGAGATTATTCCATGAAATTGAAGTAAAATGATATTTCCTCTACATCAAAAAATATATATATAATGTGATATACCTTGGAGATATTCTGAAAACTTCCAGGATCGGGATTATTAATACTGCATTACAATAACGAAGAATAAATGAATTCAAAATTAAATGATATCTTGTCAAGCAATCATATAAATTGGTTAATTATTTTTGGTTTGTTAGTTTGATCCTCGCGGTACTTTCTATGATTTCTAATTTCAGTAGAAATTGTTTTATATAATTATTATTATAGTGCTGCCTTGAGTTCTATTTAATTTGCAAAATTTAGGTAAAATAGTACTAAATAATTGCGAATACTATAGTAACAGATGATGTTTGAAAATATTAGTGAAATATTCTATATAAATTTGTAAAAGAATCAACTGATTTATATAGCAATAGTAATGTCAAAATGATGAAAACTACAAAGTCCTACAGAGTGATCTTTTTAAATGCATTAAATTTGATTTTTTTGGGCAAATTCATCATTCGGAAAATCTATCCTTCGGCAATTCCGTATTCTGGAAAATTCATTTTCGGCAAATTAGGGATTCGGCAAACATGGATTCGGAGAATCCGTTTCGGCAAATTTGGTTTCGGCCAATTCGTTTTTGGAGAATCAGTCAAGACACTTAAATCCATGGTATTCACGGACAACTTGCAGCATCACGGATCTGCTGATTTTCGGATCAGTGAATACCTGCACTCGTAGCTCCCTGCGTCTATATCATTTACGAACTTTATCTGCAGTGACCATGTTTGAGTGGCTGGATTAAAAACAAGCAAATAATCTTTACTCAGAAATGAAGATGAAGCTATCCACTGTGAGGATGTGGGAGTCTCTGTTTCGACGATAAATGGGAGTAGATATAAGTTAGGTAATTCAGTGAAACCTTAGCAAAATAAGACAAGTGTGACATCTATGATTGACTTGACTTTTGTCATTTGATTGTGAGATAAAATGATAAATTGATAAGGCCTATTAAAAACATTGAATAAATATTTTATCAATCGCACATAGGATAGATCTATCGTATCCGATGATTTATATGAAACATCTATATCATTAGGTGACAATCCGTGATATATTGAACGTTTCTTTATGCATATTATATTTCAGCTCAACACAATTCTGTTTACCAAGATGAAGATTTATTGCTGTAGAAAAACATACTAGGTTCTCTGACATTACTCAGATTTACTCGCATCGTACGAATATTGATAGAGGCACATTTTTAAATACAAATTAGAAATAGATTGCTTTACTGATGTTATTAATCAAGTACCTACATAACAGTTTTACACCATTTCACATACGCAAGATCTTACCTTATACACATACAAGAAAAAGTGAAATATATAAAAAATGATTACTAATATAGTTTATATTTCACTTATGATTCAAATTGTTACTTCGTTTATGATAGTTTTATGATATGAATCAGTTTTTTAAAAAGTTATTTATTACATTTTTTTGAACTCAAATCCAACCGCAATTGAATTTATAAACAAATTATAAGAATAATTTCTCAGTATTTTTATAATATTTATCTTAAAATTAGACAAGATTAGCAATAAAAGATTATTATTAAACTTATTCTCGGCTCCCTCATACGATGCCTAATGACTGATTTTTCCCTGGCATGTCCTCAAATTAGAGACTCTAAACTGCACCACTTAATTCGGTTCCTTTGCACTTTGACTTATACTGGACACTGGGGAGAAAATATAGCATAAAATTAATTAAGTTAATGATCTATAAATCTATATGCTACATGAACGATATATTGGAGATAAATATTGTTACAATTTAATTTTTTTTCTTATCCACGCAGAATAGTTCTGAGTTAATTGATTATGTTTGTAGAACAAATCAAAATTATTCATCTTTTAAGATGAACTCATAATCGCTAATTTTTCATATCTGTACACATATTTGAGATTTTTCCAAGCAATGAGTTAATCTCCAGTAGAATAGCCTTGGCCTACTTTTTAGAGTACAATCATAATTGATAGAATAGGAATGCAGTCTTGTCGGCTAGTGTACATCATACCTGTTTAAATATTCAATTCTCAGTCCAACATATCGTTGGACTGAGCTGTCTTTCTGAACTTGTCAGCTGATGTCGATCAATATAAGCTGATATTCATAAACATCAGAATCATAATTACACTATTTAAAATACAGAACACGTAAATATTTGAAGATCTGCATTAAATATTATATATATAATTATTGGATTCTGTGAAATGATATTTTATTCCATGCTTTCAGTTCTAAATGTACGGATATTAAATTTACATGCTAATACTAGTAAAATTTTTGAAAATAAAATCCTATCATAATATTATAAATCCACACTAGGTATCAGAGTTACTGTCTGTTTCGGGAAAAATTATTTATCTAAAATGTAATATTGTTAACAACCGTTAGATTTTAGTTAACTGAATACTTTTCTGTTTATGAAATATTCAAAGATATTATTTAGAAACGAAAGAGAGCATTATCTAATCTTATAAAACTAAATAGCAGAACCATTCAAAACGGTTTAACGATAATAATAATTCAACTTATTCAATATTTCTGTAATATATTTATGTATATATATGTTATATATGCATCACATTCAATCAGCTTCTGAGCAACCAATTGTGTTTCATAAGAATATATTTCTATTTTACTAATAATATTTTTTCTTATTAAGTCCATACATTTTTATTTTTTATTGTTTCTGTATCGTCAATATGTGCTAGACGATCTGTAACTAGTTTTCGGAAGTCGTCAAAGAACATTTCTCTATAATAAAAATGAGTAAGATTGGTTATTACAGTTGTATTTTCGCCTTCATAATCCGATTACTAATGATATTAGGTACAGTCATAATTAGATCAATGAAATAGGAAAAAAGAAGTTGTGGTTTCCGTGCCATATGGGTGCTGACTTTTTCTTATTTTATTGAGTTACTATTTCTAGATAGAAGTAATTATATCTACGGATATAAAATATTCGATAGAATTAATTTCACATTAAATAAGAAATTAATAAATAAACATAAATAACCTAAATGAGTTGAAAATTTGGAATGTAATCTCATAGTTCGATAAACTACTCACACTTTTATATCCCAAGTTTAAAATTCGACTGGGTAAGTTCGTGAAGCCACATACTTGCCCCACAACTTTCAAATATAAGGCTATTTTGCCTTCCACCATCTTTCAGAAATCCTAGAAATAATCTACGAGTCTCTTGAGAGAATCCACGGAAGAAGTTGTAGTCGTCAAAAGCCTCTCATAATGTTCAGTAATTGTGGTGAAATCTTCTCTTCTGCGATGAGGGTCTTTGTTGTGATTCAGATTGCTACATTAATGTTTTATATGATGGTGATGGGTTCTGAAATTAAGATCAGACCACACTCTTTTAACCGATAATGTCACTGATCAATTAACAAATATAATCAATATACATAATGAAATTATCGTGCAATTATATTCTTAATCTAATCAATAAACTGATTTTGTAGGTACAAATTATACAATCTATCACTTGAACTGAAAAAGTCATTATCTTTATTCGAATCAACAATTAAGGTTGTTTGCATTAGGCAAATTCTATGTATGTTTCGCATCTTTTTTGTGTTTATCTTTCACAGCAACAAGCCATTAATGAAATACTCTAGTCCTGCATATTTTTTATTTTACACTCCCAAATGAGAAAATAAATATATACCAAGTAAGTTAAAATCTTTTTCTAATGACAATGGAATTTCTTTTAGACATTAATTAAAGATATAACAAGACATATCACAAGTATATAAAATGACAAATTACCAGTAATTGCGGGTAGCTGGATGGTGATTCTATGTATAGGCTCAGTGGAGTGTGATGATCACAAGGTATAGAAATTGATTGGACTATAGTGTTCAATGGTAAATTAGTGGTATTTGACATTTGATTTACGTTATGACTTTTCTCATACAATAGAGAAATTTTTACATCTCCCTTTAACCCTTCAGCGGGCAAGTATCACTCGAGTGATACACCATTATTTTTAATTCATTATTTTTTTCTCATGTTTAGTTACTATTATATTGTATTAATAAACCACAGACAATAAATAACAGACACCGTTGTCTTTCAAATAGTCAAATAAAACACGAAAGAAATATTAGTTTACTAGAAAAAAAAAAAAATTGTAAAATAATATGCAAGAAATTCACGTGAATGAAAATATCTTGAAAAGTGTTAAACTATGCCATATACTAAAAACTTAGATCAATCTTGTTAATTTATCGGTAGGTTAATAATTGGAGGGCAAATAATTAAGGACAGAGTTTACTGTTAGTTCAGGTATCTCTGTTACTATCTCCATTCACTACTAATAAATTAAATAATATTAATATATAAGTCTATATTAAAAATAAATCATTAGCAATAAATAAATCAATATTCATATATGAATCAATATTAATATATGAATAGTTATCAATATATAAATCGATATTTTGCTGCCGTATTGGAAGTCCACCTTTAGGCTCCACTCATAGTGATGGAATTACATTTTAAATATACTGATATTAAAATAACCTTATACTTTATGACTATTTATTTCAAAAATGTATAATTTTAATTTTTGGAAGTTGCAGTAAATTTTATTCTATTCTCACCTAGGTGGGTGGAGGCAGAAGAGTGTGCATGGTAAGCTAGGCATTAGCCTTTATTAAAGAGAAGTAGATCGTGTAAACAGCTAGCCGGGTTTGAGTGGAGTCCATTTTAGAGCAGAGTTAGTATAGCCGTATCATCATTTAAAATTAAACGATATACCATAATTGCGTCAAATCTATTTATTTACATTGAATTTATATTCCGATTCAATATGCTCAAACTATCGAAATGGTAATCTTAAATAACAAGCTTTCGATGAAGCCATATTTAAAGCGAGTTTATTATAATGTAGTTTAAAGTAATTGTAAATTATTCATCGTAAATTTCATTAGATTTCTAATATTTTCTCGATATATGTTGAAAGATATACAATATAAGAAACATAAAATACACTTTCAAATCCCGTTTGTTCGAATCACATCCCCATTGAGTTGGGGTGAGAGAGAAATTCATTATTAAGGAACTGCTGTGGAAGTGATCTAAAGTTTGAACAAACAAACTCAAATCTAAAGTTATTCCAGTTTGTGACTTCATATTTCTATGTAACAATTTATTTATTGGAAGCTGAATATTGAATTTGAAAAGTGTTACCATTATATTGAATTTCATTTATGTTGATAATCTTTTATTTTATGTTTGCTTGATCTTGCAAGAAATTGAATCTCGTTATAAAAAAGTTATTAATTTTTGAGTTGATTGCTGTGAAATTACATTTATTTACAAACAATGTATTCATATTCGTTCAATTGCTATTTATATATTTAAAATGTCAGTGAATTTCTTCAAGATATTGTGTTTCTTTATATTTTTAGTGTTACTATTTGAGTCTTTTTTTTATCTGATTGGTGAGGATTGGCACATATTTATAGTGTCAACATTCATTCTGTTTCATGTATATTACATGCCTCAAGTATATATAAGATTAATTTAATGTTATAATATTATAATTGTTAGTTATACAGGTTATTGTATGGAACTGTATTGTGGATTTTTATATGATTTTTTTTCAAATTTTATTAACAGTTATTCAAGTGTACCATTTTTTAACATACAATGCATTCTTTAAAGAATCAACATCTTACGAATATCTCGTTAAACTGAATATAATTATGTGTATATAATTGAACAGGTGATTTTAACAGTTGTTTCAATTAGATCTAATTCAATTAGATAAATTGTTGACGATTTGTATTTACTTAAACAACAAATTTTTTTGGAATACTGACTTTTTATTTTCTTATAATATGACTCAATATAAATTATCACAAGTAAATTACATGTAAGAATTCTATAAATACAAACCATACATACTACATCATTTTAGCCTCAAATTAAAATAAGTCAAGTTCAAATTAAAGGAAGTGTATTTCGAATTAAAATTAGTGAACTTCAAATTAAAGAAAATGAATTTCGAATTAAAATTAGTGAACTTCAAATTAAAGGAAGTGAATTTCGAATAAAAATTAGTGAACTTCAAATTAAAATTAGTCAAGTTCAAATTAAAAAAGATCAACTTCTAATTAAATAAAGTGTGGTTCAAATTAAAACAGATCAATTTCAAATAAAAATAACTCAAGTACAAATTAAAATTTTCATTCTAATTTTATAAAATATCATATAAATTATGAAAGATGAACTCAAGTACAAATCAATTTAACCATCTGATAAATCTTTAAAATAATATGAATGTTCTACTGTATCCATTATACATGAATTTATTATGAATTGGACGTGTAAATAAATATATGATGAAATAAAACTGCTATGGCCATTATTCAATATATGTAGAAAATTTTCTATTTGTGAATTAACTTCACTCATTTCAGAATTGAGAGTACAACAGAAAAAAAATACGATACTTTAATTTGAAATTGAATTTTTTTAATTTGAAGTTGACCTGTTTTAATTTGAAATAGAACTGTTCTAACTTAAAGTTGACTTTTTTCAATTTGAACTTGACTAATTTTAATTTGAAGTTCACTAATTTTAATTCGAAATTCACTTCCTTTAATTTGAAGTTCACTAAATTTAATTTGAAATTCACTTCCTTTAATTTGAAGTTGACTAATCTTAATTTGAACTTGACTTTTTATAATTTGATGCTAAAATGGTGTAGTATTTTATTTGAATGAAAGTTAAGCCAAAATATATTTTTTTTAAATAATTAGTGTCAATTTTTATTGTAGCCCCTAGTCATGATACTGTCACGAATTATTTGTTTTTCCTTTTAATATGTGTTTCTTAATAAAAAGTGTGACAACGGACGGACAGACGGACGGGGCTCTTATTATAGTATAGATATATAACATGTTTCAGCTGCAATATGATTTGGGTCACCAAATGTTATTTCAAAGCGAATTTTTCAACTAAAGCTATCATAGAAATAATCACTATACCATTAAACCGTATCTACATGAAAAATAGCGTAATTGACGATAAACCTTAGGGGTGCGTGTTAAACACGCCTTGACGAAATGTTACTTGAAATGTGTGGCACTAATTTACATTGAGCTTTAAACTACTCACAACGATGAAATTAATATTGTAATGAACTTGCCAGTGAAATCATTATACAAGCATATTTGACATTTTCAGATGTATATAAAAATCATGTTTTGAAGTGGAAAATCATGTTTTTCATACATATGAATGTCTTTTTCAATGGAATAATATTATATTACTTAATTCAATTTGGAATCAAATTACAATACAGGCACAGTAACATTTTAAAATTAAAAACTGTAAAATTTCAATTGACCTGAATTATTATTTATGAATAAAAAGATAATAATAATATAGTTAGACCAATTTGTACATAAAATAAATCGTTAATCTACTATTCTCCTTTTTCCGTATTGTCTTTTAAATAATGTTCATCGTTCATTTTCTCAATGTTTCTTGAATACACGCAAGAATTGAATTTTAAAACTTTAATCCTATATAGAGGTCATTAGGGAGTCAGTTCTGAAAAATATTCAAGAGGTGATTTCCTCCTTCCTGTATTGAGATTACACCCTAAAGATACGTTTGGAAGTTATTTCAGTTACACACAGAGAAAGGATTAGTTGAATCAAATCTAATTTGATTTGTTTTGACTCATATGAATGGGTTATATTTGCGCCTACCTACGTGGTGAGTTGCAGTTATTACTTAAAAGTAGTTAAATTGACGTGTGTTAAAACAAAACAATCGTTTTGACTCACTCCTAAACTTAAAAAAGTTGCGCCACCTCGCATAGTAAGTTAATTTATACACCAGATACATTGGATTAACAGTCGTTGTGAGTTCCTATAATACACTCTGTCACAGTTGTTTCAACATACTTTAAAATTCTCATAAAATACCTTTTAACTCTCATAGTAAGTTCATTCAATCTATAAAATGAATTGAATTTACTAATGTTTGATGACACTCCATGTCATAGTTGTTTTAACACACGTGAAAACATGAATATAGTCAAACCAATTCACGTAATAAATTGATTCAAAGCATAAAATGATGACGCATATATACATATGAGTAAACTTTTTTCTCTGTGTAAAATCTACATATACTCTAGGTTCTAACTGAATTTAATGATATGCATAATATCCAACAGAAAGAAAATAACCTTGATTTGAAATGAATTACCAATTATTAAAAAAATAAATATCTTCGATAAAGCTGTTTTTCAAATTATTTTGTTTTATCCATCAAATAAATAGATGAGTTTTGATTTATTTACATTTTCCAAGCAAATATACTATTTATTCAAGGAATTCGATCTGGTAACTAAAATAAAGATATATAAAATGTTGTCTTATAGAAGTAGTGATATAATTCTTACAGATTTGTCAATTCTAACTTTTAAGATTTACATACAACAGACAGTCTAAAGTTTTTCAAATTAATTTGAAACAAAAGTTTGTTTTACAATCACAATGGAAGTAATTTATCAGAAGATTAAAAAGAGAATCTTAATAAATTCATTAATTGTTTTAAGAAAAGATCAAATCTATGCATTAAATTATACATTCGTAAAATATATTGTATATTGTATCAGTGATAAATACCTGGATATTACACTGAATATTGATAATATGTCGATAATCTTTTTTCAATATTAATTCCTTAAATTTGAGCGGTTTTAGAAACATTGTTAATTGGAAACAATGACTGTTAATGAGAAACAAATTGTTTTATTTAGAAACAACGAGTGTTAATTTCGAAATAAGTACGTTACTTAAAAACAAAGAGCGTTACTTAAAAAAAAAGAGTGGTAATTTGAAATTAAGAGTGTTACTTGAATACAAAGAGTGTTACATAAAAACAAATAGTGTTACGAAAAAAAGAAAAGTATTAACTAGAAACTAATAGTGTTACTGAGAAACAAAGAGTGTTACTTAGAAACAACTAACACGTATTGAAAATAACGTCATTTTTTACTGAACTCGTTGTCCAGTTTTCTCATATTTTTTTAAGAAATTTTTTATAGAAATATAGGTATTCAATAAATAATATAAAACAAAACTTAACGTGATTTCAGAAATGAATAAATTCTTGGTATACTAAATAGTTTATTTGAATATCCTTTGGGAAAAAGTTCACTTCAAACATTTGAAGGTAAAATTGAAGTTGAAATTAATTTTTAGATTTCAAATAAAGGATTATTAAAAAACAGCAACAAGATTGTGAATAGAATTTGAAACTTTCCGGATTATATTATGGGACTATAAAATCTGCATAAGAAACTAAACTACTCAATTCAACCCCACAATTATTAGACATCCGTATTGCTAATTTATTTTAACAAAATTTGTTCGTTCAAACCATATAATTGGTGACAATTCATCAGAAAATGTTGCCCAGCTGTAAAATCATTAGTAATTATTAACTTCTTAATACTAAATGAATACGTCCTTAGAGTCATATTCAATACACTAGAATTAAAAAATGTTCACTATATCGCATGTGAATTTTATTACCAAAAAAATATTCACAAACCAATAACTGAATATTGAAGATAACTAATTCCTCAGTTTATATGATTTTGTTTTCACGAAAAGCCCCTCTCCGTTTATCTCCCCTTTGTTCTATTCCTCCTCATTTTATCTCCCCTCTTTTCTGTTATCTTACTTTTCACGTTTTTTTGCCCTACTTTTTTCCCCTCACCTGCATCTCCATTTTGTTTGTTTCCTTTTAGATTTCATCTCTCCCTGTTTTTCCCCTTCATGTTCATTTCCCTTCTTTCTATTTTCTATAACGTTCATTTCTCCTCTATTCTCTTCTCATCAAGTTCATCTTCATGCTTATATTCACTTTTATCTTCCCTTTTTTTCTTTTTCCCTCACGTTAATATTCCCTAAGTTATTTTCCCCTCACGTTCATCTCCCCTCTTTTCTTATGTTCCTATAGCAGCCAATCTTACCCAATATTTGATGGAGGAAAGTGTGCCTGGACTTGTAATCGGAAAACAATAAACGTGAAACATTATACATATTATCTTCTTGATACGTATTAAATTTTCTAAATTTTTTGAAAATTTAGAGATTCAAGATTCACAATAAAAAATATATATCCTGTTTATAACACAAAAGTTAATCTGTTCACTCCTGTTAAATCTGTATCAAATATTTAAAATAAAATTGGAGTAACTGTACCTAATGTGAAACCTGATATTATATAATAATATTTACAGTATATTTGTACTATACGAAACATTCTAAATTATTATATGAAAATATATATAGAGTGAAAATTAAATACTCATAACATTACTAAGATAAATATTGGTTGAAACTTAATTGAAAATGCTCAAATTTCATTTGTGTTATATATAAAAGAATATAAATTACTTTTATTGCAATATATAATTTGCAAAATTTCGATGATGCAAATATCAATTTGGTTCAAATTATCTGGCGAAAGATCTGATTAAATTTATTTAAGTGAATTCTCTTTCATCTTCCAAATGAATTTCATTCGATTCAATTTAATGTAAGAACGATTGTAATTGAATCTTCAGTAAATTTAATGGAATAATATGGAG
The DNA here is from genome assembly GCA_947561585.1 of Caprella mutica. NCBI lineage: Eukaryota > Metazoa > Arthropoda > Malacostraca > Amphipoda > Caprellidae > Caprella > Caprella mutica. The sequence continues at coordinate 32,416 of CANNZV010004882.1, forward strand.
AGAACTCGAAGGAGATTTACTCTTTTTTTATTCTTTCACTCGTATCTTCTATTAATAATTTGATTTAAAAAAAATGTTCACCGTATGCATTATGTAAATAGATTAATTCAATGAAAATGAATTAAGAAGCTATAAAATAACAAATATATTATAGGATTTACCTATTTTAGAACAACGTTGTTAATTATCGAATAAAACTTTTTTATTGATTTGAGTAATAAATTATTTTCTGTACAATACTTCTTCAACTTGAATATACCAACCTCAATTAAAGATTATTATTTATTAATAAAAAATAAAGCACATATGTTATTTATTATCATTTAATAACTCTTTTTTAAAACTTTTGTGTCCAATAATATTATATAATCACTATGTTTTCATGTTCTTCTTCTAATATGTAACAAACAGACTAACGATAAAAAAAATATAAAAAAATACTGGATTTCATTAAAATTCTCACCTGCAAACCAAACCTATTTTATCTGAAGCAAAACTGACGCTTCCAGAAATTTCCAAACGCAAATCTCTAAAACGTATTCACTGTACCCAGAAGCTCTCCATTTTAAATGAAAAGTCAGGAAATATTTTAGTCCTCAAGATAGCAAATATCATTTCAAAAACATTGCACTTTCTATAAAAGAGAACAAAGTTGTCGAAGAAGGGAAAATATTTAGAGAACCAGAATAACAGGAAGTCAAGAGTCTTAACAATTGTCTCAAGAAATAAGAAGAGTGGAAGAAGAGCGTTTGTAAATGGTGTTTTGAATTTGTGAATATATTCCAGACGAAAAACCTAAAGCAAGGCTTTACGAATAGTGCCTTTGTAGTATAAAATATTAAAATTACTTTCTGTAAATAATAAATCGTAACAATGAGCCATTTATACTTTTTTATATTCCATGAATAATTATTCTTATTTTCATTCATTCTGTTAGGTACATAATTTTTCCAATAAATTCGATCAAAACAGTACTCAATGATAAACGTAATTAATCTATTCCACACATATTAATTCCCATTAGCAGGAACTTACAAATAAACTCTTCAGATTAGTCTACATTTTCAGTATGTCATAGTTTAACACTTTTCAAGATATTTTTATTCATGTGAATTTCTTTTACATTATATTTGACAAATAATATTTTTTTCTTTTGGAATCTAATATTTCTGTTGTATTTTTTATTGATTATTTAAAAGAGTTATATCCTGTGGTTTATAATAAACTAAATATAATGGTGTATCACTCGAGTCACACTTGCCCACTAAAGGGTTGAATCTTGACTAGTGAATCATCACCAACTTCTATTTAAGTTCCTTCCAATATTACTTTTATAAATATCAAAATTGATTATTTGAAGCTGTACATTCACTATAGCACAAATGAGGACAAAACTCAAATCTCAAGAAAGTGACAGTCTAATGAAGTTATTATGTTATCAAATATATAGAAAAGGAATTGCATATTCACTAGAAAATATAGTG